>JABXWE010027217.1:0-23087 GCA_014611495.1 Limonius californicus | reverse complement strand
GGTAGCAACAGCGATCGGTACTAGGGTAAAACTACACGGACGGATTTATCGCTGCGTGTTTCACGCTGCCACGGCGTCTAGCGACTACACGAGAGCGTTGATATCGTCATTAATACAGTCAGTGGCATAATGGATGTTGTACAAGTAGGTTGCATTGCTGCAATGAGTGTGTATTTACATTTAAGAAACAAACGAAACAGAATCCGTTGTTGGTGGATACATCCCATTCTTCGGAGCAGACTATCTACAGGACAATTTCATTTAAAATTTAATGAACATAGACAATACCCTGAAAAGTTCTTCTGTTATTATCGAATGTCTGTGAATAGTAGAGCAGGGTGTTTCTCTACTTCACTTATGAACCTTTCCGTATCGAACATCTTTCACGAGTAATTGCAGATCGCAGATCCACCGATGAATTGCTAATTTCGACTGAGACTGTAATCAGCGTTTAATACGCCGGTCGTGTAGTTTACTTCTAGACAAAACCATATGTTGCACTCTTGACGTTATCTCCGCCCGACGTATTTAGCGTCGCATGCAGCGTTGCTTCCGTCCACGCTCACAAAACGCCGCGTGTTTAACGCTCGTGTAGTTCAGTACATTTAAAACTATGCATTACACTTGGGCGTGGGACTCGCAGCGTAAAACACGCAGCGATAAATCCGTCCGTGTAGTTTTACCCTTAGACCGCGCGACGTATATAGTAGAGAATGAAGTATGCCTGGTTGCATATTAAAAGGAAATTAAGGGGCACCGCAGATATTTGGCGGGACTTCTTACAAGCCTTGTAAGTCTATTCGTTACGAGGCAAGGTTTTAGGATAGCACTTGAACAACCGTTTTGAGGAAAATAACTCTACTGTTGAATAAAGATGATATGAACAGTTTCCAGTATGGGAAAGTCCAGGGAGGCAGTCGCGTCCACTTATTAATGTTAGAATTCAATATTAACTCGCAAATAGTGTGGTTTCTTCATTAATATTAAAAATGGGTTATTGAATTGTCGGTATTGTTACAGTAAGATTTTGTTGCATAGTAGCTGCTTAATTTTTTTCAAACGTATTGGTGATTTTAGCTGTGTCAATTAAAGTAAATGATTATTATTTTTCTTTGTTCTCTTTAAAATCCCACGATCAAACTTTCCATAATTATGAACGATTCGAATGTTCACAATTTTTTACTAAATTGAATAGCACCGATTTTTTTTTGAAACATTAAGAATGTATTTTAATGGATGCCTATTTTATGCGAATACTATAAAAAAATCTTATGTTATTACTGAATGATAGAACGTTTCCATACACTTTAAGATGGTATATAAATCATTTATTTAAATTAAAACCTGGAAGTTTAAGAGGGGATATTGCTCTAATTTGATATGCTATAACTTCAAAACTATTAACAATGAACATTTCAAGTCCCTGAAAAACGGTGATGTGAGTTTTCACACATAGGTTGACTTGGTATGGAATCACTCGATATTAAAACCTCTTTACGATATATACTCCGTCCCAGAGGTTTACCTAGCTACCGGACTAGCTCATATACCTACATTTCTTCGACATTCAAGTACTGGTTCTATTTCACTCATACTTATTAGTCAGCTGTTTGTTTGGTAACACACTTAAAACTGAATTTTAGAATAAATGTTTCTCAAATTAAGTATTACTTACCATCTCTTACGAATTCATATATAATTAATTACGGTCTTTGCAACCTTTAATGTCGAATAAAATGATAGTAGTATACAACTGTTGTGTACTATGTCGCATGTAAAAAAAACGTTTCAATTATAACAATTTTTAATTTCAATAACTATTTTTTAATAAACCAGGTTAATAAACAGTTATATATCATAATCATCGCTATCAACAGTATAATATCAGTCTGAATCCAAACCGAAAGAAATTACAATTGGATTTATTACTACAATCGCACGTTCATGTTCCCACTACTCTTGAATTAATTTTTCAGCGTGTTCGGCGGTTTTTTCCACAATTCAGGCGTAACAACTGATAACGCTTCGTTCCAAGATCTTCATCATTTTATTTTCAATTTGACATAACGGCAAACAAAAATTAATTTGTATATTACGGGGCCACCGAATCAAATATTTATACAATTGTAAACTAAATTAATTCGCATTCCAATCTATTGCTCGCTTATCTGGGCGGCAACGAGGTTGGTCACGCTCGTTTATTATTGGTGTCTTTTATTGAAAAAGGACATACTTTTTATTATTTAATTTCAATTAAGCAAAAATCTAAAAAATAATCATATATATCCAGGTGTTGCTTTAATATCAGAGTAATTAAATTTTTCAGAAAAATCGTCTCTTCGAGCTTAGACCTCGTCGTCGTGGAATTGATTGTTGCTGACTTTGCGTTAACCGTTGCAGGTAGTATTATTATTAGGCTTCGATAACACCACCTGCAACGGTTAGCGCGACATCAGCAACAATCAATTCCACGACGACGCGATCTAAGCCCGAATAGATGACTTCATTAGGCAGAAACCGCGACTGCCTTGTAAGACAGCATGCCTTAAAAGTATTAAAAGACATATTGTTTTCATTTTTGCTTCCCTAGAGATAAATTTAGTTTCTTTTTGACCAAGCAGTACTAATAATAGCTATTTAATATTTAATAATATTTTATTGTTAAATAAAAATTGGATGTTTTGAATCTACTAGAATTTTAAATATTTATTAATAACCGAGCCCTAGAACTGCTATTAAACTAAAAATGCACACCCTTTGGCATGTACCTGGCCTGATAAGTTGGATAATGATCAGAAAGCTTTTCTGCAAATAACGCAGTAAATTTACCTTACATGATTCTTCCTTACGCAAGATTTTGCAGTAAGTATTTATATAGTTAATCAATATTGATCATATTTTCCTTCTAGTGAATTATTTTAGAATTGTTTATTTAATAATAATAAATAAATCGTATCTTATCGATTTATCTACGAATTCTTGTAAAGGACGAGGGCAAGATAATTATCAATTTTTATAAGTATATATTTGTATAGTTTGTTTTAATAAAACAAATCAGTTTTAATAGATTATTGTTTTCAAAACTATTTTGTCACGAACATCGGCGAGAGTGCATATTTTCATAAAATCCTTAAAATTCCAACTTTCGCACTGCCGTCAATACATTTTCTTAGTTTGGTCTTATCGATACTTGTTTTATTCAAATTTCCGCAATTTCTGCTGAAGTACCATTAACGGCAAACACGTTTCCAACGTACAGGTTTCGTTACATGGTCAGTTTTCAAGAATTGCGGATATATACGAATGGCGGCAGCGCTCCAGAAACCTAGTTCTGCTTAATTTAACATTTGTTTGTGCTTCTAATCACCATAATTTCTCCATTTCAGTCCAATTAAGCTAATAAACAAATACTGCAGATTTGGCATCCCCAGAATAACATAAATTTATGAAAAAAATGTTGACTCGAATATACATTAAGAAGTCTCTTACTAAAATTAGTAGCGTTAACACCTTCAGATTTCATTAATATGAATTTATTAATTCGGAATATTTAAAGAAAAGTTGTTGACTGTTTGTAATTAATGGGCACACTTTGATATGCTGTAACTTTTACGCCAAACTGATTTTCCTTCATACATAATATTATCTATAATATTTCATTTCGTAACACTTGTGCGTATTACATTTACCTACAGAAATAATGAAGTTAACGAGTATGTTCCTCTTTTATTCTTCAACTTCGGGTTATATCTAAAATCTTCAAACCGCCAGACCGTAGCCTGTAATGTCGGTCCCACGCAGTTAACCGAGACAACACGGCTTATCAGTTTTTATCAAACACGCTAATGTACTCTGTCTGCTCATATTTCTAGAAACATTAACAGACTCATTAGATAATGGAACGCTGGTTATAAACAGTCCCCCAGTGCGTTTATTGTTTCGCAGTGGATTTTTGCATGATTTATCCCACACCTGATTCCTTATACCTACTCGTTTCCTGCTGTAGAAGATGGTACCGATGGGTACTTACTCATCTTAAATTCTTGCCGTAACAATGGCGGTTTTCTATTAGAAATCGAGGTAGCAGTACACTCTTCAACTTGTATTGTGTGGTCTTGCAGTCAATGAAGTGTATAGAAAACAACTTAATAGCTAAGCTAACAATTATATTTGGTTCTCACGCTAAATGAAAGTTGCATTTTAAATTTTCACTTGCAAAAGGTACTGCATTACACATCTCACAGACAAGTGTTACTTAGAAATCATGCTGTAATTGCATTATTATTAAAAGCGGGTTTCCAAAGAGTAAAAGTAGTGCCAGCCATTGTTTTCGATTTAAATTTGGAATTTGAAAATGGGGGAAGCCGTGCTTCGATAATTTAATTCGACGGTGACAATTATTGTGCACATAAAGCTTCGATCGAGATAAAAACAACAATAATTATTTACGGTGAAAGACCTTCAAAGAAAGTAAGAGAGATTATTGGAGATAAGTTTACAATTGGACCGCGTGACTTTCACGGATGAACTTGTTTCGTACGCCGGGAGTGCTTTTTTCTTGATTTCGCTCTTTATATTCAATTACCAATTATGCCCGCATGTTCTATTTCCGCTAATGAAACTACAGGTAATATAAAGTGAAAAATGTGGGAGCCTGTAAAACGGAGACCCAGCTATGTGTTGTACACATTTTTTTAAATAGTTTTGGCCAGGGCATATCTGAAGTTATAGTGTGAACGCTGACGGGTGTCCTTGTAAATAGTAATTGTTTTCATAATAATAGTAAAAAATTATACCAGCAGATTTTAAATATAATAAATTTATGGCAGGAAATCCTGTCTTCTGCCAAGGAAGAAGTAATCTACACGTGTAAAGCACAATTTTAGTTTAATAACTAGTAAACGCTTATGATAAGGAATTGCTAATTATTCTGCTGTATTACTATTTTCTAGATAATTTGCCCTACTTTCTACTTTTAGTCGACCTTTTCATTGGTTCATTCGCATAATTTTCGTCTAACGAACGCACTTGCTAATTAGGAAGTAATTACGGATATATTTTTATTTTACTTTTATAATTATTTTGAAACGAATGGCGGCTACCGACCTCCTGCAATTAATTATATTTTCTATCGACATCCATATTTCACGTTAAAATATGGAATTTATAGCACTGTGTTCTTTCCCTTACATCCTGATTTTAGAACTCCGCCTTCTTATTTTCAGTAATTACACAACTGCTAATTTTTTTGTTTTAAATGAATTATGTTCTATATAAATTAATACGAGGATTGTTCGATAACTACGTGGCCTAACACAGAGATGGCGCGAATTCTGGGGAATCTTCTTTACCATTCTGAAGAACTATCCTTTATTAGATTAAATATGACAGTACAGAGCGATCTGTCAATTAGTCTGTTTTTGACAGTACGCCAAAGTAAACGTCTCGTGTGATTTTGTAAACAATGGAAAAAATTGAGTTGAGAGTAGTGATAAAGTACCTTCATTTGAAAGGCTTAACACCAACCGAAATCAAAGCAGAGCTGGATTCAGGATTCAACACTATTGGAATCCGCTCCTTCGTTTTCAATGGTTAAAAACTGGGTTGCCGAATTTAAGCGTGGTCGTGTGAGCCCCGTAGTGGACGTCCAAAAACTGCTACTGCCCCGGATATGATTGCAAAAGTCCACCGTATCGTTTTGGATGACCGTCGAGTAAAAGTGCGCGAGATAGCAGACATAGTGGGTATCTCAAATGACAGTGTGCACAGAATTATAACTGAAGAATTGGAAATGAAAAAATACTCGGCGCGTTAGGTGCCGCGGTTGCTCACACCGGAGCAAAAACTGAATCATTTGAGTGTTTCTCGCGACCTTTTAACACGTTTTCGCCACAATCCGAAGGATTTTTTGCGCAGTTTCATATCCGTCAATGAAACCTGGGTCCACCATTATACTCCCGAAACCAGAACAGTCCAAACAATGGACACACAAAGGTTCTCCGCCACCAAAGAAGGTAAAAACGGTTTTGTCAGCAGAAAAGGTTATGGCAACCGTATTTTGGGATTCTCATGGAATTATCTTGGTCGGCTAATTAGAAAAGGGGAAAACAATAAATGGCGAGTATTATGCCAATTTGTTGCAACAACTTAGCGATAAAATCAAAGAGAAACGGCCTCATTTGTTAAAGAAGAAAGTGCTTTTCCATCAAGATAACGCACCTGCCCACAAGTCAGCGATTGCAATGGCCAAAATTCATGATTGAGATTTGAATTAGTGCCCCATACGCCCTATTCCCCAGATTTGGCTCCCAGCGGTTATCATCTGTTTCCAAACGTGAAAAAATGGCTCGGCGTTAAGAGATTTTCGTCTAATTCCGAGGTAATCGCTGCTGTAAATAGCTATTTCGAGGACTTGGATTCATCGACCTACAATGAAGGCATTGCTGATTTGGAATATCGTTGGAATAAGTGTGTTGAGCGAGCAGACTATATTGAGAAATAAAATGTTTTTTGTCGAAAAAAAAAACTTGCGTTTTCTTTGTTAGGCCACGTAGTTATTGAACCATCCTCGTAATACACAACCAAATGAAACTGTGCGTAATTGTTAAATATGCTTACGTTTTTCTGTGTTTATAATGTAAAAAAGTGATTGTCCTCGTTTTCACTATTTTAATTTACTTTAATATAAACATACATCTCACTTTTTGCATTCAGGAATCTTCCAAACGAATATTTGTCAGCAACCAATGTTTGAAAAAATTGTAAATGCCACCAACCTTTAATCTTGGATACTGTAGTCTCCCACAATGCGTATATTTTCCCTCATCACAGAGAAATCATGTCGGCAACAATAGCTTTAATTTTCGTTATGCACGTCTTATTACTAAACGCGGGTAAAGTTGTCGCTTGGATGGATACTGCACGCATTTCTAGACTTATACATAAAGAAAGTTTATAGAAATATTAACAAGAGACTGCGGCGACAACAAATATTGCTCTAGCGGATTTCCGGCTATGACCAGTAGTTAATCAACTGGTATGGGCGAAGTTAACGCCAGTATACAATGTAAATGTTAAAATTAAAATAATTGACGCTGTATCCTAAATCCAGAAATTTTACCATGTTTTCAGTTTATGCATTCATTTTCGCGTTATCTTAATTTCCTTTGTCTTACTCTTTGTTGTACAGTACTGCAATGATACGGATCTTGTACAGCTAAAGACCGGAATTTTCAAGGACATGTGCAACAGACTTGAAAATTTCAGAACAAGAATTATTGCTAAGTGCAGTCGTTTCTTGCACCAAATAATAAAAGTCCGGTCGTTAGGATAGCATGACACACTTTTGTCGGTAATTACAGAACACGGACTGGAAATTATGCAGTTTGCTGCATCGATATTGGAATTGCGATTTTAAGTATATAAAATTAGTACATCCGTCAACTATTAACTAGCTGCATTGATTCAACAAAACGAGCAATATTTTCCATTTGAGTCGAGAGTATAAGTGATTAGGTGATCGTCTTTTTTATGCTGCATATGTTTCATCGATTTTTATTAAATAACGTACCGTTTTGATTCCAGGGACCAGACTCCTGGGTAGTAGTTCATAATCTGCAATCTCAAGGTGGAGGGATTTTGGACCCCGACGATCGCTTAAGTGATGTCGCCGATGACAGGGAACAAATCTTGGCAAGTTTCGAAGATGGTGACGGCGCACATCATCATGGTGGAGGAGATGGCGCAAGCGGTAGCAGTTCTGTTGGAACTGGGAGCCCCGACATCTTCCATGTAACTTGAATATTACTTTGTTATACATAATTCATGAATTAGTAATATTTTTTAGGACGGGGAACATAAATATGGTCCATCGTATCCTCGAACCGACATCGAAGTTACGGGAGAACAGATAGCATCTGGAGTTCCCGGAGTTCTTCAGGTTAGGAGAGGCAGTGAACCAGCTCTAAACCAGCTACCAGTAGGTCCTCCAGCACCTTCAGATCATACGAAGCGATGGAGTGCCGCTCCTCTTATACTTGAACCTCCTACCATGGGATATTCGAATCCTGAGTGGAGCGAGGAAGCCAAAGAAGAAGATGAAGAAAGGTGTTTTCGGAGAATTGCACGGGATGGAAGCAACAGATTGTCTATGCAATTTTTAGGAGATGGCGGAGGGTAAGCGTATATCACATATAAATTCCGTATCCTTTCCAACTGTCTAGACCGTTGAACTCGACGCTTAAAAACGTCCATTACATAAAATGAAAATACTAAAGACACATTCAGTGCAATGTTGGGTACAACTCGTCGATGACACAATTCGCCGCCAAGTACAAATTGCCGTTGGTGTGCGAAATAACTCATCTCTCCTTCTCAAAAGAGTTCATTGTAAAATGGTTCTTTGTGACTATGTACTTTTATATTCGTTATTTCCGAAGCGGCGCATCCAATTTTTATTAAAATTACGTGCACTAGTAAATGTAAACCCCTTACAAGCATATTGCAATTAGCCTAGGATGACAAACTTCAGCGTTAAAAAAATATTGTTGCGCTATTTGTAAAAAAACGCCTAGTTCATTCCCAGTGACGTGTTGTGCCCTAACTTTCGTCCACGTTCAATCTGTAAATTAATATCAGTGCGATAACTTGGGGCGTATAACTCTTGGCGTGAAACAAATTATACCTACAGACAAAAATAAATAATTTGTTAGTTTTCATAACGCAGTTTTGTTTTGCTTTGCTGCAGCTAAACTAAGTAATAATTTTCTTTGTGTCCAGGTTTTCTGTGAGATTTTATTTTACGAATAAAATAGCGGCGCCCGCCTTAAGCACTTTGAATGTTTTCCACACACAGACAGATAATTAACAGCGTGTTCGTTTCTGTTGAGGGCCCTGATTCGGCCGCACCAGTTATACCATTGTAGTTATGCCGCTATTAATGTTATTTTTCATATACTATTGAATCCATTTTGTTGAAGACATGTTTTAATATGCCCATTGAGGGACCTCGGTGGAGCAGTGCGGATACGCGCTGCCATTCGAGGTCACCATGAAATGCGGGCGATCGGTCGAGGTTTCGAATCCCGACTTAGGCAACTGTATTTCAGTTGGTTAAGTTTAGGGTGCATGTTGCTTGAATGGTTAGTATGTAAGGAACGCCCGCACCCCTTTGAAGTAATGCCAAAGCGGTTTGGGGGGCATCGGTAGTGTGTATGAATGAAAAAAAGTTTGCACATTGAAAGTAAAAATTGGTATATAAACATTTTCCCAATTGAAAATCAGACCCATAGATATTCCAAGGGGTGAAAGCAAGCCGGAACTCTTTGGAACGCCGATCCGCTGAAAGATTTAGAAAAGGAATTCAGTTCCAGGCAACAAAGAAAAATAATAGTTAATTTTCGCAAACATTCTGCAGCAAAAAAATTAAATCAAAATAAGAACAAAATGATTTCTCAATTAAATCTATCCTTCTTATATACTCGTCTGACGATGGATAGCGGGCGATGGGAGGTAGAAGCACGGTCAACAGTCGTCTGTTGCATATGACGTTGTGTTGCGTTTTTTTAAGCGCTCAACCAATTACGTTCTGGGCAAGATATTTTCATCCCTGGATATTTCATCGCTAAAAGTGCACTTTCCACCATCTAAGAACCGAAATTTGCAAAAGTTTAAAATTACAGTCGAACTCCCATATAGCGAGTTGGAAAGTACCCAAAAAAAAAACACTGTGTAGAAACGTCATTATACAGAATTCATGTTTAAATAAGAAATTAAACTCATATATTTTATAGTCGGCAACATTTTAAGCGATATATTAATTATATAAAATTAATAACATACAACCTAATTTGTTTCCAACGCGAATCAAGTTCCTCATTCTGTTTTAATACCTTTTCACTGTTTTTTACCATTACCGACACATTGTTGCCAGCAATACAAAATTTTGCGGCGGCATCTTTTTATTTGACACCCTTATCGACGTCTTCCAATTCCTTTAAGTTGTCTCCAACACTCAAACATTATTGTGTTGCCATTTTGAAAGAATTGCTTAGTTCAACACCAAGATATCAATTAACAAATGCATGTAGAATGGTAGATGAGCTGGACATTAACAGATGTGAACCAAAGGTTATCTTAGTGCATCATAAAAAGGTACAACTTCCATGAAATTCCTGAACATTTTATAATCCGCTTACACACTTAAATTTACGCTTGTCTAAGAAGATAAAAGCTTCTTGGAAAAACACAAATAAGAAATAGTATTTCATAATCCGCTCGAAATTTTACCTGAGTACCTGAGTAATAACCTAAAAGTTTGAAAGAAAAACATCACAATATGGAGGCTTTACATCATAATATAGAGGTATTTTTGCAAGTGATTGAGTTTGGTGAAAGTGAAGATCCTCGCTAGAACATCATTATAAAGAAAAATCACTAAATGGGAGTTCGATAGTATTTAAAAATACAGTGTTTACTCTTTATTTTTTGTGAAATACATCTCTATACAGTTTATTATATAGTTTTAAAAATACCGTACAAAGTGTGGTGCACAGTTTAGATGTTCAGCTAGTTGTAGTTGACATTTCTGTTTTTCCCTAACTTGACTGGAATTTTATATGAAGGTACCGTTGGGCAGAGGCAGCAGAGAGAGCTGCCAATTCGAAGTTGCACGCGAGTACGTCCCTGCCAAGAGAAAATAAAAGAAGAGAACCTTTAGGACAAGCTAATAATTCGACAAGTCCTTTGACTGTTCCAGACGGTGGTGTACATTCTCTGTAAGTTTTCCCTAATAGATGTTTTATGTTTATATATTTTTTTTAATAATATTTATGTTTTTTTCCTTGAAGAGGAGAACTTATAGTGATACGTAATGAACCAGGACCTTTAGGAATCCACGTAGTGCCAGATTATGATAGATTAGGAAAAGACAAAGGTCTTTTGGTGCAAGGAATTGAACCCGACGGTCGCATAGACCGAGATGGTCGTTTAGCTATTTATGATCGTATTATAGAAATCAATGGACAAAGTGTACTTAATATGCCATTCCAAAGGTAACACTTAAAAAAATTGTTCCAAAATGTGTCATGCAAGTAAAATTCTCTTACAGAGTTCAAGAACTTTTCAAATTGTCATTAACATCAACTGAGCTTAGATTAAGGGTAATTAAAAATGGTCTCGAAGGTTTACGAAAACCGCCACCACCCGTATATCCAAGATTTCCCGAAGATAAGGAAAATGTCTCGATGGTGGAATGTGAACAGAAACGTAAGTTTTGGAAATAATTATTTGTGATTAGGCTCATTCATATTAAATTTGCAGAAAGTACAAATACCAAAGTAGCTACAGTCTCTCCCACAAAGAAAGTGCCGGCAGTTTCACGCAATTTAAAATCACTACTCACAGCAAACACACGCAAAATTGGCAGAAAAATAGAAATAGAATTAATAAAAGGACCCCATGGCCTCGGTTTTAGTATAACAACAAGGGACAATCCTGCTGGCGGGAATTGTCCCATATACATCAAAAACATTATACCAAAAGTAAGTTGTGTAGTACACTCCAGGAACTTTTTATCAAATGAGATGTCTTTGAACAAGTACTTCCAAGAAGTGTCGTATTTTTGAAAAACTTTTATTGTTGAAGGGAGCCGCTGTAGAAGACGGGCGACTGAAAATAGGAGATCGACTTCTAGAGGTGAATGGAATAGAAATGACTGGTAAAACTCAAGCAGAAGCTGTAACGATATTAAGAAATGCCCCTGCTGGTAGTAAAGTCCGAATAGTAGTCTCCCGGCAGGAAGATGTCTCTGAATCGGGTTTGCCAAGAGTAATCGTAAGTGTTTTAATATATAAATATTTATAATTTAAACTCTTACGCTTCTGTTTTGTCTGCATATTGTGTTGTTATGTCATGCAGGATGTAGATACGGAAAGAGAGGAAGAACAAGATTCAGAACCATTAAGAAATCCCGATGTACCGCCTAACATTCCTCCATTACCGCAGGGCCATTTACAAGCACGAACACCTGATAAGGGAAATGCCGTTGCTAGAATTATTTCCCAGTTTCAAGAGGCTTCAAATGTTAGTAAAAGTTCTTATTTGCTACTTGCTTTTTATGTTGCATTTTATATGTAAAAATTTCACATTCATTATAATATTGTCAGTAATACTAAGGCCTGTATGACATGGCAGAGAATTTTGTACAAAATTTTAAGCATAATTTTGTACAAGTGTTTTTACAAAATTCTGTGCAGTGTCATACAGCAACATGTTGTTCAAAATTTTGAACAAAATTATGTAGCTCGTGCTGTAAAGTCTACAGCATTTTGTTCACAACGTCAAATCAATGCGCAAACGAGCATTTTCTAGTGTTCATCAATGATCACACAGAGCAATCACGTAAATGTTTTACCACGTGTACCACCTAAAATCTCTCGACGCTAGCCATTCTACACAAACTTAATATAACTTATAAACAAAAAAAAAACCTTCCTGAAAACGCAAAAATAATAAGCCACGAAAAAATAAATAACATCCTAGGTTATGTAAACAATTATTATTAAACCTTGATAGATTTCTACTTTATCTACCGGGAGATCGAGAAAGGTTGTCCGAAAAAAACTACTTTCTACAGAGAGTATATCAATCTTTACATCCTCCACCTGTCATGGTGTTGTCATGTATGAAATGAAGTTAGCAATTTCTGGTAGATTCAAAAGAGGAAAATAATTATGAAATTAAGAAGTTATTTGCAATCAGTTTTAATTACGGTTAATAATGGAATTAATTAGAACATTATTTGTTTTATTAACTAATTAGAATATTAAATTTTACAAAAATAAATTAACAAAATTAGTAATTAGTAATTACAGTTCATGTTCGAAATGAGCCCCATTATTGTTGATACAGCATCCTACTCTTCTTTTCATGCTGTTAAAAACATTTTGTAGCTGTTGCAGTTATATTTGCAGTAGCGGCAGTAATAGCATCCTTCAGTTGCTCAAGTGTGTGCACACGTTTTTCATAATCGGGACGAAGTAATTCTTGCATTACTGAAATTTTATATGGGTGTAAATGCAGTTTTCGTCTTACTGCCTTTTGACACGTTCCATAGCTTAACCCTGCAATTACAAATTATAATAAATTTTATATGCAAAAATTTATAGTTTACAAAATACACACCTGTTTGTTGCGCTAACTGTCGTAATGGTTTTTTAGGGCTGCGTTAGATACGTGTCTGTATATCTTCTAATGTGTCCTGAGTTAAAAGAGTTGGTCTTCCAGGAGATTTTTGTGTATCAACACTACCCGTTCTTTGGAAACGATGTACGATGCGCTTTACATGCCTGCTCAGATTATCGCAATCAAAGTCGACGTCGGGGAAACGATTAACGAATTCATCTACACACAAATTTACTGAATATTTCCATTCACCATCATTTTCATTGCGTTGGCCATTGCGGAAATAAGATTCAATAATAAACTTGTTGTGTTCAACGGAATACATAACCTTAAATTTACAAACAATTATTACTGTTTTCAATTAATTGGAAACACTGTACTTACTGTAAACTTCGTTTAACAACCCTTAATTAGTATTGAAAAATACTATTTGTATAATAATAACAGCGTCCAAGAATATAAAGTGAAATTAAGAATCGTAAACACACGGAACAATCATAAACAAACAACGGAATAAACGTATTGCGCAGTGTGGCTAATATCACACTAGAAAGAACATTGATAACTACTTAGAAAGTAGTTTTTTTTGGACAAGCTTATTCGATCTCACGGTACATTAAAATTATTATTTTGAGAGTTTTCTCATAGATGTCAATGTAATTTGCACCGATTTTGTATAAAATTCTGTTCTGTGTAATATGTGTTTTGCAGAATTTTATACAAAATTATGCTTTAACATTTTGTACAACATTTTGAACAAAATTTTGTAGAAAATTCTGTGCCGCGTTATACAAGCCTAACAGGAAAGTTGTATTGTAAAACCTTCAATTGGGAAATACTTAAAATAATACTGAAACTTATTGAATGGCATATAGAGCTTAATTTTTTTGTATGGTAACTAAAGTTTTTTCCAGGGTCAAGATAAATCAGATGATAGTTTAATATTCCCCTGGAAGCACAGAGAAATTTTAACCTTCGACATCCCAGTCCACGATTCAGAAAAAGCAGGTTTAGGAATCAGTGTGAAGGGAAAAACTAGTGGTTCGCAAGATCTTGGAATTTTCATTAAAAGTGTCATAAACGGTGGTGCAGCTTCTCGTGATAAACGATTACGGACTAACGACCAATTGCTCAATGTGAATGGTATTTCCCTATTACACCAATCCAACAGTGATGCCATGGAAACCCTACGTAAAGCGATGCTTCACACTGAGGGGCCTGTGCCTGGTAGTATTACATTAACCATTGCAAGAAGGGCAGCCTCACCTGGACCCACCCGGAATGCATCACGAAGGAATTCTGCTTCGGGATTACTCAATAACAGTTCCTGTGGTAAATGGCAATCTAATTTGATCTTACAATTGGTAATTATTTTATTATCTGTAGGTGATTTGTGTCAGAGCAACGACACAGAGCCATCAATAACTCAGGATCATTCGGGGGCAAGTGGAGGATCTACCAACACAGTCATCTATAAACCATCCCATTTAGATTCTAGTAAACAGTCAACAAATGATAGCTTTAACACCATGAACACATGGAATCCCGTCTTAGATCGACTTACGGGACATAATAAGCAATTAAGGAACGAGAGTTACTATATGGTATGCAATCATAGACGATTTATTGTACCAGAAAATTAGAAGAATTATCTTGTTTTAGGCTACTCACGATACTTGGAGTGCCAGCATGTTAGGAAACCAATCTATGGGTAAATTGATAAGCCCAACAGTAAATCTTAATTCTGGAGAGATGATTCTAATAGAAGATGAATGTGGGCCACGATTAATACCTCATCAAAATTCGCAGTAAGTAAAATATATTTTCAGTATGATATTATTTATTCAGATCCCTCACTTCGTCGATAGATATTAAATTTTTTGGACAAACTTCCTTTAGTATTCAAGTTAACCTCAAATTCTCGGCCAGCCCGCGCAAGCTACTTCACTTTACTTCAAAATATCATATTGGCTGCAATCGTCCAGTCATTATATAGAATGTAATGCTTAGTATTTCGCTGATATTATGTATTTTTTTTCATTCGTTTGTTAAATGAAATTTGTTGTCAGGGATATATTCCATCTTTTTCATATTTCAACGTTTAATTTTCAATTTAATATTATTTGATTCTCTATTTGCTATTAGATGGTACCTTTTTTTCTTCTTTCTTCATTTAATATCTCGTTTATCATACTTTCAGTTCTTTATCCAGTGTAGCTTTAAATAAATTTTGTACAAGTCGGCGTCGCATCGATGAACAAACAAACAATTTTTAGTGTTTTTTAACAGTCACATAAAGCAGAGCAGAATATCTTTACCACGTGCTTATCCCGCCATGCCGACATTAAACGCACTTTCTCTTATCAGGCCCGCGTTCTTTATTGCTGCAACTTGTTTGCTTTGTCGTGCGTTCATGTAAAATAAATAAATAAAAGCACTACGAACTTATGCATTAACCTAATCTTATAAACTCTTATTAAAATTCTACTTTATCGACAGTGACATGGATATTTTGACAGTTTTCTCACAGATGTCACTGTAATTTGCACCTATTTGCGCATGCTCACAGACGGAATTTTGAATAAAATTTTGTACAAAATTCTGTTCCATGTAAGGGCCTGTATGATATGGCACAGAATTTTGTATAAAATTTTGTTCAAACTACAACATTCTATCTGAATATGTGCAAATAGGTGCCAATTACGGTGACATCTGTGAGAAAACTGCCAAAATAGTCATGTGACTGTCATTAAAGCAGAATTCTAACAAGATTTTATAATATTAGGTTAATGTATAAGTTCGTAGCATATATCTAATATTTAACTATTAGATATATGGTTCGTAGCGCTTTTCTGTATTTATTTTACGCCCCACAAAGCAAACAGTAATAAAGAACGCGAGCGAGATAAGAGAAAGTGCGTGGAATGCAGGGAGGTGGAGTAAACATGTCGTAAACATATTCTTCTCTGCTCTTTTGTGATTGTAAATAAACGCTAAAAATTGCTTGTTTGCGCATCGATGTGACGCCGACTTTGAACAAAATTTTGTGCTGTGTCATTTAGGCCTTACACTATTCACAATATCTGGTTCATCGTAGAGTCCTTTCAGCTCCTGGTTTGTCCTTTTTATCCACTCATCACCCACTTTCTTCCCCCCAAAAAGTACCTTCCTCTCCCATATGTTAAGTCTGTTTCGTTCTAAAACTTTCAAATTTCTAATTTATAACAGAGTTATAATCCTAGTGATACTTCCTACTTCTAGATTTTGTGAAATCATTCTAAATTATGATTCGTATTTATTGGATTTTTCTTTTTATATTTATTATTTTTAATGTTTATCCCTTTACTGTTATCAATCTTCAGTGTTGCTGTTACCATTCCATGGTCTGTACTAGCCGTGTTTACCTTTTTTCCTGTTGTTAAAAGCTTTCTTAATGTACAGTTTATTTTGAATTGGGAAACTAATCAAATTGATATTATTTATTTCTAAATTTCATTTTATTTGCGCAGGACGAAACTGCAAAATGAATCAAATCACCATAGTGGCGTAGAAAATCGTAATGACCACGAACCTGATGGTAAAGCGAGTCTTTCTGGTAACAATTATGACAAGAGCACGGAATCATCTACGACTACATGTGTTAACACTGATGTAACGTATGCTAGTCAATTGTCGTTAGAAAATCCCAATGCCTTCTCAAGGGATGCTTTTGGAAGACAAAGTATGTCAGAAAAACGACACGCAACGCTTGATGCCAAAAGTACAGATACCTACCAACGAACCAAAAAATTACGAGAAGAACGAGATAAAAGTAAAGTTAAAGACAGTGAGTAAAGTATTCATTCATAATTGCATGCGTATGTGTTCCACTTGTGAATAGTTATATGTTTTAAAAATAGATTTTAACTCGCATAACTGTGCTAATATATATGTACTTCCTATCCTAATAGCTAATTTGGTACGCGTTGGATCTGTGGAATCTGTCATAAGTGTAAACCGCTCCTCTGAACATCCTGAATGTAAGCAATTCATTGTTTAGTATCATTTGTAGCAGTAAAATAGTGTAATAATAATAATGTTAATTCTTAACTACTTTTAGATGCAGATAAATTAGGTCAGTTAGGTCCATCTTTAGGCATGAAAAAGTCTTCCAGTCTTGAATCATTACAAACTATGGTACAGGAGGTAATACTACCCACCTTTAGTTGAATCATGAATAAATGGCTCTACTTGTTAAATTTACAGATACAAATGCAAGAAGAAGGGGATCCCGCTTATAGTTATAGGGGTGGTGCTGGTGCTCTAAAGGTTATCCGTGGCCGTGGATGTGAGGATAGCTTCAGAGCTGCTGTTGATAAAGACTACAATAAGCATCTGGTAGACCCAAATCACCGAACAGAAACAAGTAAATTTAAGCGTTGATGGTATTTTATAGCAAGACCTCATCGTTTTTATTTTAGGTGCCAAAAAACATTGGTTGTTAGATCCACCATCCGATTTTGAAAGAGATGTAGATGGTTTTAATAATGTGAGGGGAGGACCACGGCAGTCTTCTCTAAATGCCGCTTTGGATGTAAAACACAAGGCCGGTAAAAAGAAACCAGGGATCTTCAAAGGAATTGGATCTATGTTTAGGTACATACAAAAAATAAATAATAATTAATCAAGAGTTACACTATCTCAAGGTCATTAGATTAGGTTGGCTTAAGTAAAGATAGGTGGGAGGTAATAATTTCTTAATGTTGTTACGGTCACAAAGTGTGCTTAGCTTAAATTAGGTTAGGTTAGTTGAACGCATTACCTGTACTCAAGGTTCGTATAACGCAGGTTGCCCAGCACAGTTTTGAGTCAATTACGTACAAGCGCGCCAGGCGACTCATCTGGAGACTCGTTTACATCGGTAGCCGGCTACTACGTGCTTCTGCGGGACGGTTACGTATATTGGTCATTCTTTTACAAACCGAACGGATTTCAGGGAAAAATAAATTGACTTCTTCATATGCGATAACAATTTTTTTTCTGCATCTTTCAACAAATTTAGTTGACACGTATATCAGGATTTTGCCGAAAAAATTTTTTTTTCTAAAATATCCACATTCGGTAATTTGCTGGATTTTCTCCAATCTTCTCATACTTGAAATTTATTATCTCCAGTTGTACTGATCGGATCAACGTCGGGTTTTTTTTATTTTACACTTTGTTACATAGGCTTTCACAGTGTATTGAAAAAAAAATTTTTATTGTCAAAAAATGAAAAATAATAACAATTTAATTGTTTAAATAGGTTTAACATGCTCGCCCCCCACATTGAATTAATTTGAAATAATACCATTTTGTTCTTTATCCTCTTATCTACAAAACCCATTTTACGAAAAAGTGGGGTCTCTATTAGATCAGAAGTTATTAAATATTTTCGAGCGCAAGTCACGCAGCACGCTCCACGTGCGTCAAAGATCTCCGACGCTCGCACCTATTTTCCACTTGTAAATGTTTACCATGTTGCATTACAGTTTGAAAATATTTGTTGATTATATTTATGGATAAAAATCAATGCACATAATCCATAAAAGGACAAAAAAGTGATTCCGGTTACTAAAGTAAATGTTAAAATGCCAACTTCGCTCGAAACTTCAAAACTGAAGCATTATAATATTTTGGGACATAAGGAAATCTAATAAATAGTATCGAGTATTACGATGTAGAAAAATAAAAGAAAATAAATTCAGTCTTTTATTTATTAACTTATAATTGAGCACTACATGAAATGTGGTTTTTGTCGATGTATTACAAAGTATGCATTTTATTTCATGACTTTAATTTTAATTGAATCATTTTCTTCTTGCAAGGGAAAGTGTTTGGCTTGCACTTTGTTTTTTGCAATAGGTATAATGCAATGACATTTTAACATTCCTTTCACGGTTACAGCCTTCTTAAATCTCGCCTCTAGTTTTTGTTCTTCCTCATCATATTCTTTGGTTGTCACATATTTTGATGAAATATTAACGAGAGACTCAGTTGCCCATTCAAATAATTGTTTCGGCGTTTGGATTGGATTGGATGTTCCTTGAAAGCTAGTTCTTGCAGCTAACCTTTTTAAAGTCCCACCCAATCCATCGCACGCGCCCTTGCCATGAGACTTAGGAAAAAAGTGCCACTCTGCAGCTAGACCAAAATCTTTTTCGTGGTAAGTGAGATTCACACAATTTTTCTTGTTTTTATATTGTGCACCCGACCCATCAGAAAATATATGATTTTTGAAATTTTTTTCAATTCTTTTTTTATGAAATTCACCAAGTGTTTTTGAAACACATGAACTGCTACAGTATCGTGGTGCAAACATTCTGATATAATCACAAGACTTTTTACTTGGATATTGCCGTCATTATGTCTGTAATAAATTGCAAATGGGTGCACTGTAGTCTGATCATTATTCCAGTGGAAGCCTTGTGCAGCATTTTGGACAACAAAAGCATAATTTTCAGAAAAATCACAGACTACAATGCACTCATTCTCTGTTAGGTTTTTATTCTTCATAAATTCGTTTTGCTTTTTCACAAAGAATGAATGAAGAAGTAATTTTCCCAAACTGGTCTTTAATTTTTGTAAATATTCATCAACTGGAGAAATCATTAATTGCAATGTAGTTCTGTCAACGTTAGTCCACTGTCTGTATGTAATCTCGTCAATGAAATTTTTTTCAAAAATTTTTTCTTGTTCCTCGATTAGATGGACACTCGGAGCACTTTCCAAAATAACAATTATTTGTGGGTCAACGCAAATCATATGTTTTAAGCAGTCATGGTAACTTTGTAATGGTTTGGAGGTATGGGCTGTAAGATTTTTCTTATTAGACCCTTCAATCAACAATTTCATATTTTCATGAATCGCACAAACACAAACTGCACCCGCGAGCACGCAATGTTTTGGCCGTAAAGATGCAAATTTAGAAAAACTACATTTAGCTTCTGGGAAAGTTTCCTTGAACAATTGATAAAGTTCTTTCAAATTTATTAATAATAATCTTTTCTGCATTTGAACGCGTTTGTCATTAACTTTAGCAGAAACAAAATCCTTCTTACCCGGCATTACATGACTATTCTCATCAAGTTCATAAAAATTAATTATTAAATTGACTACTTCTTTCTCTAAACACGGGTGGCTCTTTGGGGTTGTATCGGACAAAATCCGTTTTTCTTTAGCAATTTTCTTCGCAATTGTAATCATATGATAAGTAGCGCCAGGAAAATGGCGTTGAATTTTTCGGAAAGACCAGCCTTTGAAAATAGTCAAAATTTTCATTCTTTTTTAACGTTTTGTGGTAGCGTTAAATTCGTCTTCAAAACCTGTAATAAATTATCTCCATCATTTCCCTCATCGCTATCAGCATTATCATCAATAACAGGATGAAAAATTTTTGTAGTCAATGCTTCGGATATGTTTTTCATCTTTTCATTCGAATAACGTTGTTGAGAAACTTTTTTTCTGTGAATAGGGTGAAACTCCTATCAAATTCAAACCCTGGTGGATAGAATCAATTGCGGCGGATACCACCACTTTGGCTTCCTCAAACGATACAACGGGAGTTTCAGTAAAACGTTCCATGTTAACGTCATCACTTTCCAACGCGTCAAAATCAGAATCATTAATTTCTACGTCCTAAAAAAATGTAATTTATACATACATTAGTAAAATTGAATTTTAACAATTTATTTTATAATTATAGGAAATTTTAGAACTCGTATTATATTATTGATAAAATTTCAGTAAAGAAATTTGCTTAAAAACTATTATTTACAGTAAAATTTACCTTCTTTTCACGATCCTTGTGTAATTCAGAAACTTTACGACGGCAAGTATTACAGATTTTTTGTTGAAGGGACTCATCCGTTACCGGTAAATTAAAGTCCACTAAATGTTGCTTCAAAACTTGTCTAAGATTTTTTATTTTTCGGTGACGAGACAGATCGAAAGGATTAAAACATCTATCTGTTCGAATTTTCGAACCACTCAAAGATTTTGATGATTTGGCATTTTATCAAAACTCCACGGTTTTCGCTAACTTTAGATAGAAACAGTGAACAACGGAATGGAAATACACTGTGAATACAATGTGAACGCCAAACATATCTCTTCATCACTCCTTTTAACACGCTTTTTCTTTTTGAGTAGAATGTCTATTTGATTACTTGTAAAACATTGTGACAATGCACCTCGCATCACAAGTTGTTGTTTTTTAGTTTTTTTAATTTTTTCCCATTTGCATCTTAAATAGCTGTTTGATTTTAAAAGTTTATTCATTTTAAATTTCTGTAATTTCAATCCTTCGGCTTGTTTTATGTTTATCAACCGTAACTGTTGATTTTCCGTAACAATTTTTTCTTTTTCAAAATCAGAATTATATTGCTCATTTGTGTCGGTAAAATTACAAATCCTACCTTCTGAATTACTTTCTGTGTCCGTTGTATCTCCTAAATTACTATTTTCTGTGCTAACTCCATGTTTTGTGTTTATTTCTTCCATAACTTGCTTCAAATATTCTTTCCCCTTTTGTTTCTCTAAACGACAAGATCGAGAAGTACTAATATTTTGTGTTGGATTGTCTTTTTTATTTAAATATAACCTCGGAATAGCATCCGTTTTTAATATTTTGCGAGAAGGTAAATTAAAAACCTTTGCATTTAAATCAATTTCGAAATCATTTTCTGCAAAATAAACTGAGCATATTCTACTTGTTTGAGGATTCCATTTATCATCTCTTTTGCATTTAACTATCCACATCTTTCGTAGATGTAATGTAATGTAATAATGTAATTTCGTAATTTATGCGTAATCGGCACATCAAAGTATCTACCAAGTCGGTTTGGTACTGACTATCGGGTCTCCACATGTTGCGCTGCACTCTCCTCGTTACTTCCCCCTACCAAGCAATTATTCCTAGTACAACCTATGTTATAGGAACCTTGACCTGTACTAGCTCGTTACAATTTCATACCTAGCACTACAACAGGTTAGATTAGCTTAAGGTCTGTATGACATGGCACAAAATTTTGTTCAGAATTTGTCTAAATTCTGTGTCCTGTCATACAGCAACATTTTGTAGGTTCATGTTCTAAAACTTACAGAATTTTGTACAAAGTCGGCGTTGAATCGATGCTAGCCCATCTACACAATCTTAATATATCTTATAAACAAAAAAACCTTCCCGAAAACGCAAAAATAGTACAAGCCACGAAAAGATAAACAACATTCGAGGTTATGTATGTAAACAAAAGTAAACAATTATTATTAAACCTTGATAGATTTTTACCTTAACTACAGTCACATGATTATTTTGACAGTTTTCTCACAGATGTCAACGTAATTTGTATCTATCTGGGTATGCTCACAGACAATTTTGTATACGAAAAAATAAACAACATTCGAGGTTATGTAAACAAAAGTAAACAATTATTATTAAACCTTGATAGATTTCTACCTTATCTACATTGAAATGATTATTTTGACAGTCTTCTCACAGATGTCAACGTAATTTGTACCTATTTGCGCATGTGCACAGACAGAATTTTGTACAAAATTATGTTCAAACTTTTGTACAAAATTCTGTGCTGTGTAATACAGGTCTAAGTCAGCTTGAGGAAGGTGAGCACATTACAATATGTGAATATCATTCAAACATGGCATGTTTTTAAAGTAAGTACCGTTTTTAAATTACGCCGCCGCAGCGCTGCAGTTGCCGTTTAGCGCATGCGCGTAGTGTAGCTACATCAGTTGGGAAGCCACAGACGCCATTACGACGCCATTTGATCGAGTCTTCGTTTGTTTACGTGATTTTAAAATGCCGCCGACTATCGAGAATCCCGCCGACTGTGAAGTGCGTGCTGTGATTCGTTTTCTCTGTGCTAAAG
>JABXWE010027216.1:0-23962 GCA_014611495.1 Limonius californicus | reverse complement strand
TATTCCATAAGCCCAAATTGGCGTTGTAGCTGCTTTGTAAATCAAGATCTGATTGTCTAATCAGAGTTTTGAGTTTCTTCCTATTAACCAGTTTTATTTCCCTTACTTTTATATCTATTTGCTTTCTTTTTTTAATAATGTGTTGCTTCCAGTTCAGCTTATCATCTAGATTTAGTCCGAGATACTTAACTACATTGACTTGTGGTATATCTTGATTATTTATTTGTACTGTCGGGGACTGATCTTTTCTAAGTATAAAAGTTATGTGCTGCGATTTATTTCCATTTACTTTGATACGCCATTTGTGTAACCATCCTTGCAGTAGATTTAGGTGTTCTTGTATACGTGATGAAGCTATTGCTGAATTTTTGTGGCTTACAAGAATGATTAGGTCATCAGCAAACGCTACCAGTGATGTGTTGTCAGCTAATGGTAGTTCTTCTGTGAAGAGTAGATACAGAAGTGGATCGTGCACAGTGCCCTGTGGCACACCCGAGGTAATTGGATTGAGACCAGACACTTCATTCTTAGCTTTTGTTTCGAACTGCCGCTGGCACAAATGTGATTTTAATAAGTTATAGTATGGCCGTGGGAAAGTCCGTTTTATTTTAACTAGAAGTCCAGGATGCCAGACTTGTCAAACGCCTCGCTAGCATCTAATATTGCCGCTGTGCAGTTTGATTTCTTTTGGAGTTGTAAGTTTGGATGGTCGTTGTGTTTCTACATGAATGGACAGAAGTTAATCTATTTCTTGGTCTCGTTCGTTGTTGTGTGGGGTGAATACTTTGGTAAGGTGCTCCGTAAACAGCTTAGCCTTTTCCTTATCACTTTTCGCCCAAGGTCTTACAGTTGGTGTAGTTTTACGAATTGGAGGTTCTGCTGATTTAGGTTTTCCTGCACTTTTAATAGGTTTCCATATGGAATTGTCATATTTGCTGAGATGGCTTACACAGTATTGGAATGATTCATCCCGCATTTATTTGAGTTTAGATTTTAACTTGTTACTTAGCTGATTGCATTTAGTCTTATCAGCTGGAATATGATTACGATGCCATATCGCTCTTGATCTTCTCTTTTCGGCCACTAGCTTTTTTATACCCAAGGGAATATTGTTAATACATTTTCGAGGGTCCGGTTGCGGTGTAGCTTGTTGTAGTATTACAGTTAGCGTGTTTGTTATTTCTTCGATATCCTTTGGACTATTGAGCCTTACTTTTAAATTAATGTTTTCATTGATTGTATTCCTATACGCTTCCCAACCTGTACTTGAGGTGTCTAGTCTAGGAGGAGGTTTTTCAGAAAAACCGATGAACTGATTGTGGAGATTATAGAAGTACGATCAGAGGGCAGATCATAAGATTATACTACATCAATATACGTTGGGGAGATTCCACTAGTTACAAAAAGGTCCAGTAAATCTGACAACTTACCAGGGTTAGTTGACCAGTATGTCGGGAAACCTATTGCAAGATATGAGTAATTCTTGTCTTGCATTAGTTTTAGCAACTCTCTACCCTTAGTTGTAAGACGGGAGCCCCACATCGTGTGTTTGCTGTTGTAGTTCCCCCCAGCAATGAATTTCGGACCTAATGTTTGGAAGTATGCTTCAAATTGTTATTTTTTAATGTTATGTCGAGGTGGGCAGTACGCTGCATGGCATACTCTTTACTTTTACTGAGGTAGCTTGAATATGATTTGTTTCATATTTTAACAATTCATAATGTTCTATGGTGCGTTTTATTAGTACAGCAGTGCGACCATGTGCTGTGCCATCTAGATGATTTGTATGATACATTTTAAAATGCGGTATGCTGAAGTAACGTCTCTCAGTAAAATAGGTTTCATTTATAAGTAGCACATCTATAAATTTTTGCTTTAAAAATAATTTCATTTCTTCTTTGTGTTGACCCATGCCATTTGCATTCCAGAGAGCCACCCTTAAAAAACCAGCCATTATTTTACTAATTTACTTAATAACCTTATGGACATGTTTAACACCATGCTGTTTTGTTGTACTAATTGATTAAACATGCATTTAAATTCCTCTAGGAGTTTCGTTACTGTGCGGTTATTGTTGTTTTCAACATCTTACATAAGGTTATTAGCATTATTTCTCGCAATACTTGCAAAATTTCTATTTTTTTTTTGTTGAGGAATATTATATTGCATTTTCATCATCATCTGACATGGAGCCGACTCGAGGGTTAATCCTGGATTGGAACATTATTTGTATTTATTGGTAGCAGTGAACTGTTATTTGTTTTGTTGTTATTTTCTTTAAATAGGTTATGATAATATTCGAAGCCTTTGTAATTTGCTGGGTAGGCACCACCACACAACGCACAGTGTGCCGGCGTATCTCTGGACTTTTCACAGCTAGAGGTGTTTTGAGATCCCCCGCATTTTACGCATACGTATGGCCTGTTGCAGTCAGTTTTAGAGTGACCGTACAGTTGGCATCTCATGCACTGAATGATCCCACTTGTATTATTATATTTTGAAGGCTTCGCACTGTATAAATATCTTTGTTGTTATCTGCTGGTTCTACTTGCACGTAGAATAAGTTTAATGGCACTTTAGTTTTATACTGTTTAGCGTTTATTATGTTTCTTACTTTATGCCCTAGTAGAGCTAGTTCTTCTACAATATCTCTAGTGTTTACTGTGTGATGCAAGTTCTTTATTACTACTCTGTATGCTCTTTCCTCTTTTGGCTGATGCGTGTGGTGTATTATGTTCTTTTCTTTCATATATGTTACTATTTTTCGATAAGTTTCTGGATTATTACAATTAAGTAATTTTAATGGTGTTATCAGCCATAGTTTTTGTGCTGTACTGTTCTTCTCCTTTTATTTGTGTCATCCTGGTTGGCATTCTCGAGATTATTACTTTGGGTATTTTGTGACATTATATGTATCATATCTGTTGTTTGTTGTTACATCACTATTAATAGTATGCTGTGTTTCTTCGTTTTTTTATTACCTCTTACCACTTTCCAAGGTTTATTGACAGTGTTGTTGGGATCAGGCTCATCTTTTTCGTCACTGACGGGCATTGTTCTCTGTAACTGACTATTGGAATTTTCACTTTCTTGTGAATTAGATGCTATTTGCGTGTTTAAATATTGTTGTTGATTTTGCGATAGATAGTAGCAATTATTTGTTAACATTTGTTAATTTGAGATTTGTTGAAGTGTTGGAGGTAATGGAAGAAACATTTGACTGCTTGGCACTGGTTGCCATTGCCACCGTGTGATTGGAGCCTGATAAATTTGCTGCCCAAGCATATTTGTAGTTCCAGGGCCATTACCCGCTGGTAACATATTTGCTAAAAGGCATTTAACTGCACCATGTTTTAATTTATTTAAGTGTTTAGCTGATCACTTGAGCGAATAACACTGATAATGCACTCACTATCGATACGTCCGCTCAGCCGCATAGGTCGCACCAAAATCTCACTTTCCAATGTGAGACTCAATTTGTCAACGTTGACGTTTTGCAACTATCACAATAATATGTACATACATATATGAAATACATAATTTGGTAAGTTTGCTTTGTAAGCTTTGTTTATTTTGGGATATACGATCAATTAATAAAATATCCTACACCCATGACGGGATTAATGTGCTCCTCCATACCTATTATTATTAATATTTAGTCGGGTATAGCAAAGCGCCAATAGCACTGAGAGTATTGGATTATTCTGCCCCATAGTAAGTATTTACCAGGAGCGCGATATCCCAAATGACAATAATTTCATATACAATTTTAAATCAATTGATTAACAATCAATGCTGTACTGATTTAACGGCACAATTTCTCAACTATAATTGATAAACATTTTTCTATATCACAGAAATTTTTAAGGACCTCCAAGAATGAGAAAGAAACGTTTTGGTAAGAAAGTTTCAAGTACTTCTGCAGTAATATAAGATTGCTTTTGCTCTACTTCCTTTTTATGTTGCATATTATTTTAGGGCATTAACTGCTGAATTTTTTTAAGCTTTGCAATTTAAAATGCTGTAACGATTTCCGCGCCTAAAAGAAGGCAACCCTTTATACATGTTTAGTGATTCTCCTGCTTATAGGACTTTTTAATATTTCGAAGTTACATTTCTGTCAAGTCAACGCGGTGCGTACTGGAGTTCCAAAAGTTGGGGGGAAGGAGATTCTAAAAGACAGTTTCCGTAATTAAGTCGGTGGGTTAAGCATTGTAGATTTTGCTGGAAGTATATTGTGACTAATGAGCTATTTCGTATTAATCGTTTGTCGATTGGGAAATCGTTTTCCGATTTGAGAGCTCATTTCGCATAGTTGTAGGGAAGCAAATCTCCAGGAATTTATTTCCAATATAGAATTTACTCCGGTAAAGAAGATTTTGTTTGGTGTTATGCCAGAGTCCATCTACTGGTGAGTTGAGTTGAGCAGAAAATTGTTGTCTTAATTTTCAGAACCTAAATTCTAATCTCCGATAAATTTAATTTAGGCAAATTCGTGCGGCTGGACGTCCCGAAAGTAAGGCGACGCAGTAGAAAAATTCTACATCTGTCACGGTCGAGTAATCTTGGGAAGGTTTTTCCCGAACCGAGTGACGCCTGGGGCTATAGATAAGGAGTCTGGTGTACGGTAGAGCTGATTGCCGCCACATCTTGAACAAGGGAAGTGCATTTTAAAAACTGTATAACCTTGCCTTGTTGTTTACGATTTATTTATCGTTATTTAAGAATTAATTTTGTAATTGATTGGGGTCACAGAATTGTGTCATTGGGACTTTAATTGGGGACTTGTGCACATATGAAATACTATTGTAATATTCCAGTTATTAGGGGGAACAATTTTACGTGAAGCATATATACAGGGAACTCCAATAGTGGGTTGATATTGCGTTTGTAAGAGTTCACAGCTTGCATTTTTTTTCTTGATCGTTTTGATCACGCATGAATTCGTCACGCGGAGGTCTCCTTCGTTACGGAATGCGCCAAAAAATTTACTGGTATCTTAGTCGAGTAGCGCAATAAAGGTCCGAAAAATGGGTTGAGTGTCGCTCAATTTAAATTTAGTTATATTCAGTTCCAGGAACGTAAAATTGGACTGCTAATTTATTTTAATTTATTTTTCTTGTGTAGAAATATTAGAATTGTGGGTTGTTTTTTTTATTAAGTAAAAAGAGATTTGGTTGCAACTTGTCTTTTATTTGACGACGAATTATTTGGATTTAAGTCTACATAAAGGACAGATACTAGATATAAAGGTAGGTGATTATTTGTCGTGGGGTCCGACTTCCCATTTACCACCTCGGACAATGTTAGTAAATTATAAGTCCGTGGCGCCTATAAATTAATTGTTGGGACCTACTCCTTCTTCGATTGGGTTTCCGGGATGCTAACATCTGTCAACTTGTTAATTCTCTACCTAATCAGTGGCGTAGTTACGAGGTGGCTTTTGTAATTCAACTAATTTTTGGTATGTAGTAAAGATAATAAGCGTGACAATGCTTTTTAATCAATCAGTGCTGGGTACCACAAAATCTGGCAACCAACGTATAATTAGAAGACGTATTGTACGATTTTCTAAAACTAACTGATCCATTTTTTAAAATGAATATCGCGCAGTTGTGGGGCCTAGTGTCAAATAATAAAATATCTAATGCTTAGATTACTCCCACTTCACTTGTGTAAAATCGTAACTTTGAAACTATAACTGATATCAATTTTTCATTTCCATAACTGGCAAACCATTGATTACGATTGACAAAGTTACTACATAGCGTTTATAGGTTCAAAACATAATTCTCGAGATGCATTATAAGACTTTCCACATGCTTAATCTCTTACCTATAGCCTTGTTCATTCTGCAGCGCAATTTATTCTTTCTTTAGCTGAACCGGGTTATTGCTCTACTTCAGTTACCGTTCTGCAATAATGCAAATTTATAATCCGATTTCCCGGCTTTTCTGTTTAAGTAAAAATTAGCGAGAATGTACATGCGTTGTAATGTAATAGCAGCGATATTTTATACCAATCTACCTACCAGGTCACGAAACGGGTTCGGTTACATTTACATTTTATGGAATACTAATATTACTGGCGTTAATATAAGGGTTCATGATCAAACCCCGGACGAGGAAGTTTAGAAAACATTCAGATTCAACCATTGATACAATCACATAATCGCTTGTTTTATTGTTTCATAAATATTATACTTTATTATGCTAGGAGGCAATATGTTAAGAGGATTGGATTATTAAGAGTGCTAGACTAATTAAATAGGAAAGCCAATGTTTATAATACTGTAAGAAACGTATACACATTTAGAATTTAAACAAGTTATAGTTATAGGTACCTTCGTGTATGTGACATACTCTCTGTAACTCTATTCATTGAAACGTTTTTTAAAGCCTTAATTATTGAATAAAATCATTTGCTTACAAAATGTTCAGTCTTCTAAATTATTTAACCATTTTAAGACTATCCTTTGCAGGTCTAAAAGTAATTCAGAAGAACGAATACCTTCATGGTAGGTAGTTTCACGTAACCCATGTCATGTCGGTTACAAGATTAATTGAAAAGTGAGTCCGGTTCTGTTGAAACGATCGTGCGTAGAATTAAGACAGCAAAATACGAGAGTTTAGATTACAGCCTATATTTTAATGTAGATTACAGACAACAGGTCATTTACCAAGCGATCTGAGTAGACCGGAATTAATCAGCCAGCATGTCTTTGAACAGCTTTAATTAATAACTGTGAAAGAGAACGCGTGGTCAAGCACTCCATTTAATAAGCTTCAATTGGATTTGGCAGTCGCTTAATTTAGAATTTAGGGTACTCCAAGGCGTAAAAGCCGGGTCTTGAATATTTCTATTAGGAAACGTGAGTGAAAAAATGCATTCCCAATAAATTGTATCAAACGTTAGTAATATGTCGTATACTTAGTTCAGTTTAGGAAAACTGTATAATATAAACAAAATATTTTACAAAAAGAGAAATAGAGAAATATGTACATTACAAATAAATAATGTAAGAAAATCTACTCAGCATAGACAGGAGAATTACATCGCTCTTCATTTCCTGATAGAAGGTATGGCTCTTCAAATTTCAGAAATTCTTATAACGCCATAACAAAAAAGTTAAAATATTGTAGATTATGTAACTACAGACCAGCTATCAGTGGGTGGTGCAGATTTTCGCAGACCTAGATTATTTTTTGGGTACATGGAAATAATTGTCGTTTGTAAACTTTAAAGGGCTTTTTTGTGATAATAAAGAATTAAATAATAAAATAGTAGCGGAGTAACATTGAAATTACACAGAACAATACTATGTATGGAATATGGTGACACTGACCTTGGTGAAATGTTTAGGAGCTATAGGTTTGAACTGTACAAACAAAAGAAATGTATTAGATGATTCTTAAACCAGCACTGAAACTCTCTTGTGTAACATAGGACAGCATCAGTGGCGGCTTGTACATAATCACTACGACAGTGCAGCACCCCAGTGAAAAAAAACGAAACAATTTAATTTTGTTTGTGTTTATATATAATAATAACACTGTCTAATGTCTACAACTGAACCATTGTTGATTCCCCAGCAAGCGGGGTTCCGCCCCGGAAAGAACTGCGCAAACACAGGTACTTAATCTGGCACAATATATACCTAGAGGCGGTTTCGAAAAACGAAAAATTACTGGCGTGATGTTTATTGATCTAACGGCTGCTTATGAGACGGCCCACCATCAAATATCACTGTCCAAATTATATGAGTTAACCAAGGACTACGGAGTCGCTCAAATTGTAGCAACTCTTCTCAGCAGCCGATTCTTTGTCGAATTCCAGGGGAAACGCAGTCGTTGGCGAACCCGAAAAAAGGTTTACCACCGGGGGTGTCATCACGAGAATTTAGGTTCCTAGGGTTTTTCTCGATTTCTATAGCTTCCCTTATTATTATTGATTTCAGGTGTCCTATGTTGGCCAGTACTTTGGTGTTTTCAAGAGCAATTTTGTGGGATGATGTGCTTACGTGTTGTGTCAGTGATAAAGTGTTCTCGTTCTTTCGTACGGCATTTTCGTGTTCTTCTTTTCTCACATTTACTCGTCTGCTTGTTTCACCTATGTATGTTTGATCGCAGTCCTGGCAAGGAATTTCGTAGACACCTTGATTCTCCAGGGGTATCCTTGTTTTGGGGTTTCGTAGAATGGAGCTGATCTTTCTGTTGGTGATGAATGTTGTTTCCAGATTGTGCCTTCGTAGAATTCAAGAGATTCTGTCTGTTGTTCCTTTGACGTGCGGTAAGTGGGCTTTGGATGTAGGTTTTTCATTTTCATCCTGTGGCTAAGCTCGAGTGGGTTTAAGTGTATCATTGATGGTATGATTCTTGAAGCCATTTTGTCGTAGAGATTTTCGAAGTTGCTTCATTTCTTGGTCGATGTTTTCTGGGTCTGCGAGTCTTTGAGAACGGGTGGCCAGGGTTTTAACCACTGATCGAAGTTGTGCTGGATGGTGGTGTGACTCTGCGTTGAGATAGCGGTCTGTATGATCGGGTTTCCGGTACACTGTGTCGCCCAGGTTTCCATCCGATTTATTTTTGACCAAAATATCCAGGAACGGTAGTTGGTCTTCTGATTCCATTTCCATCTGAATTTATTTTTTGCGTGGAGACTATTTAGATAGTCCAGGAAGTTGTGAAGGTGTGCCTCTCCATGTTTCCAAATAACAAAGGTGTCGTCCACATATCGCAACCAGAGTATGGGTTTGTGAACTGCTGTTTCTAGTGCTTTTTGTTCTAGGTTTTCCATGAATAAATTCGCTATGACTGGGGATAGTGGGGAGCCCATTGGTGTGACTTTTATTTGCTTGTACCATTGGTTGTTGTGCAGGAAGTATGTGTTCTTGAGGCAGTATTTCGTCAAATCCATTATGTGAGCTTGTGGATCATATTTTCGTTTGATTATGTCCAGAGATTCTTTATGGGAACGTTCGTAAACAGTGACACCACATCGAAACTTACTTATTATACTATGAACCAAGAATGGTTTACATCACAATCTATGATTTCAATTGAAAATCACACAATTTCATAAATTACAAATTTTAATAAAGAGGTCATAGAAAAATGTTGTAAAGGCAGAAATAGAAGAAAGGATTTTATTTTCAAATAATACATGCATTCAAGCAAATTTTTGAATATGTAAATTTACTTATTGATAAATTAGTTAGTCTCGATAGAACAATATTTTGACTTGATGGAAGTACATATCGAATACATAACCCAATAATATACGAAGTTTGCAAAGGTAATTATATAGAAATAGGACCAAGAACCACTTGACATAAAATAGGAACTATCTACCACAAAATATTAACTTAATTAGCCGCCATAACAATCCTCCAAGCAAGACAAAATAAGAACAATAGAAAACACCACCAGCTACATTAATATCGCGCGACCTCCACTGTACAACATAGTAGTCGCATAAAATAAAACAAAATAAAATAATAACTCTGTATGGAAATATAGAATTCTAGTTTAATTAAATACACGACAGAAACAAGGAACATTTACAATTTCAGTTTTAAGGCTGAACAACTATATGAGATGTAGGTATATGCAGAGTATACAAAATACTGTAAAGAGTTTACTAAACACTACTTTTGTTCCATACGAAGATGCAGCCACAATATGAAGACATCATACAATTCCATCGGGTTGCTGCTTTTAACAAGTCTAGCATTGCATTTGACAATAGAAAAATTCTAAGAGATATACACAGACAAGCTAAAACATGACATATTGTAAGGTGAGGTCTCTACTATATCATGTATTAATAATAAAGAAATTACGGAAAAATATTAAAATCCTCAAACAATGTAGTATAAGGACAACAGAAACTAGGCAAACCAAAGCACTGGAGCATAAAGAAACATGAAGAAGAAAATGAAAGAAGAAAAAATGTATGTAGATTGCAGGAATGCTATGCAACAATATACATATATGTAACTGAGTAAAATAACGTATAGACGCAGTATTTCATACAAAAATGCATAATGTTATGAAGACGACAGATAACACCACGAAAGGCATATAGGGTAAGTTAAATAAAACAGAACCTGAGTTGGACAATATAGATATTTATGTCATGGTACTAATACGATAAAAGACAAGAACATCATTTGACATAGTACAGTCACCTCCATGGACTAACAAAACTTAAATATTACTAAGCACTGCTGTTCTAATAAACACGGCGGCTTTGCAAAATAATCTAAAGACTTTACATTTCATATATATCCGTATTACACTAAACTATGCGAAACAACATAAAACCTAAAGACCACAATAAAATAGAAGCATATCTAGATTACATGTTAAACGGATAATAATAGTAGTTCATGGAAACAAGATGTATGCAACAAACGATATTGAAAAGATGACATTCAACTACGGTTTTAGAGTATTCTGCGAAACATCAGAAGCAACACAAATCTTGCATGGACAACTGCTTAGGACAACAATGCGTTTATAAAATATCAACCATTGACAGATATATGATGCCCAACAATACAAGAACTCCATCATACAAATTGGAGGTTTCTTTGAACAAAACAAAGATTTCAGCTTCACAGTGATTCTGTAAAGCAACTAAAGCACTATAGAAGGCAACATTACGATGGGGCTATCATTGATTATCTAAAGGACTGAGAAAATATAAATATTATTAATAAACAATATTAGTTACTTTTACAAGAGAAGGATTGTTTTACGAATATAGTCAATGATTTGTTATATATCAACACAGAAATTACCAGAACATCTTACCAACGCAATATATAGGCTTGCGCTTTATGGAACACTACAGGAACTACATGTCCAGAGTTAACTAAAAAATTTAAGACATATAGATTCATTGACTAGAACGAGGATGGCATAAACAATTAAGAAATTGAGCAGAAATAAAAGATACGTAATGTCATTTAATATGTTGATGCATGTCTTCCCGTTCTAAATTTTGGTAAAGATATCCATAGACAAATTTATATTTCATTATATGCATCGTTTTTTCCCGTAATACAGTTCTGTCTTCTCATCTATAATTTTCTATTCTGAAAGGCAACTAGTATAGAAATAATATAAGTGTTCCATGGGACAGCTAAGAAAAGACATTGAATAATGTCGAACAGTAGTCTCCACTATGAGGGGATATTTATTGTGAATCATACATGTCGGCAAAGATGGCTTTTAACAATGTGTGAAACGGAAACAAATTTTCTAAAAATAACATATGCCCCAAGAAAATATTTCGAACATAGATATTTAGAAATGTGTACATAGTTAAGTGAATTTCTTGCGAAAACAATAATAGTGTGTCACACGTTTTTTTTTAAATATAAATACACTGGATCGACATACATAGGTGATGCACAGTTGGGTTACATTATTACAGTTCACTTAAAATATATTATGAATCGTGATAATTTATTGTTGTGTTATGTTAGGCACTGCTTGATAATAAATGTTTGCATCTGATTTGCTAGTCACTAAAATCACATAAAATCTATTGCTCTTGGAAACTTAAAAATCGGGAATGTTCATGCTCATTTCTTCAAAACGTAAAAAATATACCATCCATCGCTGTCCAAAATTAGCTGTTTGACATTAGGGAATTCTAATACCTGATTTCCAAAAAACAAAAATATTATATAGTTGGTGCATAGGATCACAAGGCTTGGTAATCGCAACGAATGATGGACTTTTTCTATTTGAGTCTATATACCTGGTTGCCTATAAAAATAAATGTCAAAATATACTTGCTCTTACTAAAAATATGTTTTTCTTGTATGTTATTCCTTATTTAATTTTGCATCGAATTATATGTTTTGTATAGGGTGCATTCAATTCCTTGTGCGGTGCTCTACATTTATATACAGGGTGTTTAATATTTAAGGGACACCTTGATCAAAAGCAAATCGGAAAATCTTAATCACAATGTGTCCCTCAACCAACATTTTGCCTTATATGAGATATTTTCTTTTTCAAATTTTAATAATATTTACCGCCAAAAAAACATGTAAACCGTTGTTTCATCTTACATGTTTATAGATGTTCGAAATACCCTCGTTCTATGTTTAAACACATATACGTGCTGCATTTTCTCAGGAAGAATCACAACACCCTTTCAAAAATATCTGCTTTTTTCCGGTAATCCCAAATACAAAATTTCGCAAGATTTAACTGTTAATTATATACGTACAATAATTAACAAAACTTGAAACTAAAAAATGCTGATAAAGATATTTTGACTTTTATTTTACGCTATTAAATATTAATACTTTTTCAACACCTTGTACACGTGCACAAGGTATATAAATAAATAAATATTATCTATAACACAGAGTGTGTGCTATGTATATTCAAATTTCCTGGCAATCTACTTCCAGAATTAATACTTTTGAAGTTGTAAGTTATAAGTGGGTCTGACAGTTGTATGAAAAAGACCAGTTTTAGCCTTTGAACAGTTTTATTTTTTTCCGTAGCTTAAATTGTGATATTTATCAGCATTTCAAATACATATAATATAAACAAATAAAAAAATCATAGAAATCTTTGACATAAGAAAAATATTATCAGAACGGCACTACCTTGAATTTGCTCAGGCATTTCCAAAACATACCAACTTCCTGGGAGATACATAAACGTGAAAAGGGCCAAGCAACGCGCTGCAGGTGCAGGTCAAGAACCGCTACACGTGCATACACCTGAGTTATTGCTCAATTACGTTACCTGCCATCAACTCTGACTGTGCATTTCACCTCCCTAACCTTCACGCTTTTCACCAGAACCGCAATCCCATATACCTCCTTTTTATGTTTATGCCTTTATGTGAAGCTGCCCAAGCATGGGGGCAAACCTAAAAGCGTTTAAGAAGACTTTACGACAGCGAGACAACTGTTAATGTTATTGAAGAAGTGATTGCAAAAAACAAAATAATATGCGGCAGTGGTGTAACATGGATTTGCTAGGTACATTATCTTTTCCCCAATAGCTTATTCATACTTATCTATATCATAGGTATAAGGAAAGAATTGTTATTTTGATAAAATGGGAAATTATTCTCTGAATTTCTACAACACGAATGGTTTCACAGTAAATGTATAAAATTTGTGTATTACTTAGAATCCAGAAAAATACCACATTAAAAATCAGAAGTTAATATTACTTCCGGATGTAGGACAAGCGATGCAAATTCACTGTACGCATATTTATTGCTTCGACGCTCTAGTAGCATAAACTCAACATTAAATAAGATGTCTGCTTATTTCTTAAACCGTATGACACAACAGATGCATCAAAGACAATTTTTACTGATTAATGAAGCCCGTCTGCCAAGCCTTCTAGAAATTCTAGAAAAACCGTTGGAAGCACAGTCTGAAACATTTAGTTGTTTATTAACCATGAAAGCATCAGAATTAAGGAACGAACAAATATTTTTGAAAATAATACATCATCATCATCATCATCATCATCATCATCATCTGACATGGAGCTGACTCGAATCGAAAAATACTAGTAAGTTATGCATCATTGTCAAGTTAGTTTTAGGTATATTTAAAATGCAGAATAAAAAATATAGTTATCTATTGAAAATGGGAATTTGATATGACTTCTGGATATACCAAAGTTTTACTTTTACGAAAGTAACTCTCATAAGTTTACGTGTACTCTGCTTCCATACTTTAGTAGTATAACAGATTATACATTGCATATTTCCAAAAAAACAAATTTAATTGTATAACTTGGATTCGCAATGTTTTAAAATTCTGTCATTAAAAACTACAATTAAATAAGTACATATAAAACATGAAATTCCGTTTGGATCAATCGAGCCTCTACAGTATTATATAAACATTCGAATCTGGAAGTCTTCGATTTTAAAAACGAAGCTTTAGTACATTATAAATCGAATAAATAAGATGCCTATTTTGCTCATTCTTCTCTATTTCACTGCGAAGATCTACCAAATCCAAGCTTTCTTGAACTTTCACTTGTATTTTTAAAATTAAAATTACTTTTAAATAGTTATGATTAGAGCTAGGATAGTTAGGCAAATTGCCTTTTTAATAAATGGAAGGATTAAAGGCAGACCCAATTTTAAATCCGTTTTAGAATGCGTGCAATTCAAAAATGCAAATTATATTTTGCCTTTTTTGCGTCTTTTTTAGGATTCTGCCTTTTTTGAGGAATTTCCTATTTTTCTAGCCTTTTAGTGCCTTTTATGGTATATTAAATTATAATTTTAAGAATATTAGTTCATAAATTTTCCATAAAAAAATTTGTACTAGCAATTTTCCAAGAAAAATGTACATTTTAAATTTCTGAAATAAATTGTAGGAAGTATTATTCCCAAGCACTTAAAGGTAAAAGTTTAGTGGGTTTTACTCTTTATTGTTACCAGCTGAAAATTTCTCAGAAGGATTATTTTCTTGAGATTAATTTTAATGAGGGGACCAGTATTGTTAGGAGAAAGTTTTCTACTGAATCAGCCAGTTTGTCACAATTTGCGAACGTGTTAACATTGTGATTTGTGAAGTGCATCGATTGTATTTCAAGTGATTTTGAGTTTTTTTTTCGTTTTTGCCTTTTAAGTGCTTTTTAAAATTTTTTTTGCCTTTTTGCCTGCCTTTTTCGAGACTTTATTTTGCCTAACTATCCTAGCTTTAGTTATAATTATAATGTTCTCTACATTGTTTGGACTTTGTAGTTTATCAAACATATCGTACAGACAAGCTGTTTTTGAAGTCAGGGAGAAATCATTTGTTCAGATATTATTACCTACAGAAAAACGTGTTTTATAAAAAATATGTAAGCACTGGCAACAATGCAAATACCTATCTCGCTTTATTATTACTTGTTCTAAAACATGTTTTTTCTGTAAGTAACAAGGATTGCGAAATACAACTCGCTCTGGATTTAAAAACAACCTGTATACGTCACTGCTCCTGAGACGAGACAGAACAGATGAAAAAATTCAGATCAGAGAAGTTATCGAACAGCACAGCATCTCATTCCAGTTCGATTTTGAGAATAAGCTGGACTTTACCGAGAAATGCTCCGCGGCGTGGGTAAAGGCTTATAAAAGTAACAATAAAAGCCAATGACTGGCATTTTATCTAAAGCTTCAAGTAATGAGACAGACAGTCGATGGTCGGGCACAAAACAGAACCAGCATATAGACCTCAAGACCTTTTAAAAGTATGAAAGTTAATGGGAAGCAGATGTGACTGGAGCCAACTGAAACAGTCTGTAAACAAACTAATGTGGGAAATTGTTTGAAAAGAGTCTTCTAAAACTTGCAGTGAGTGTTTTAAATGTATGTCGGCGTTTCCATGTTAAACTGCTCATTGAAAATTCAGGTTTTTGTAGAAACTTGGGGTGAAAGACTGTCTTCAGTATTAACACACCATAAAATTTGTTCTTATTCTTTAGACAGCTGTTTAGTTGAAAATGTTTACAGTCTTCCGTTTACTGAAATGTTAAATGTTGAAAAAAGCTATAATAATAGCCTAAACTGCGGGAAAATAATGGCTTTGAAAGGGCCGAACTTTTCACAATCGAATGATAATGCGAATGAACCTATTTGTGTAGAATTTTCCGAAAAATATTTGTCAAATACTGTTAAAAAGGATTCCTTTAAATAGTAGGATCATGAAGGCCAGCAAGTTTTACAAAACTATTATTTAAGAATTACGGAAATTATAGGATCTTGTATGCTTTTGTGATAACGGCACATGACGCCACAGTGAAATGCAGTCAATCCGCTGGGCGGTCGAATCTCAGCTGGGGCGACCGCATTTCGCTTAGTTAAGTTTAGTCTGCACGCTGCATGAATGTTTAGTGTGTGAGGGACGCCCGCACCCCCCTGAAGTAATGCGAAAGCGGTTCGGGGGGTGGGGGGGTAGTATGAATGAATGAGGAAAAAAAGAACATGTGATAATAAAACGACACTAAACCTTAAAGGTTACGTAACTACCTGTTGTATAACAACAGGTTGTATAACAACAGGTAGTTACGTAACCTTTAAGGTTTAGTGTCGTTTTATTATCACATGTTCTTTTTTTTCCTCATTCATTGAAATGGAAAAGATAGCATGGCTATAAAGCCATGCTATCTCTTCCATTTCAAATACTCTATCTTCGTTTCATTTACGGAAAATTCGCTAGCAACCACGTCTTCAACAAAAATCAGTATCTATTACAACTCGAGTGTTACACCTGCTTTATTGAAGTGCTTCAAGAAAAGGAAAAGCTTCTTATTAACAAATGTAATTTTTACGTGTTTCTGAAATTTTTCATGCTGAAAACGCAATTATTAACGTGTATACGTAGATTTTAATTATCTCATGCTAAGGGATCTTACAACGTTATTTAAGTATACAACAAAGACATACAGAGGAAAATGTTTGACTTATTGAAAAATCTAAACGAAGCTTTTAGAGAATTTCCATTTATTAAACATCATAAGAGGCGGCCGTGGACTAGAGGTTAGCGAGTTAGACTTCTACTCTGAAGGGCCTAGGTGCAATTCCCCGTACCGGAACATCGGATTTTTAACGGCCGTTCTCCCTCGCAAGGCAATGGCAAACCAGCGAGGTATTCTGCCTAGTAAATCGCCTCTGGAGTAGAAAGACGTGTTTACACTTCCCGTGATTCGAAGCCCACGTTGAGCTGTAGGTCCTCTATGTCTGTGGAACTCTAAACGCGTAACACAGGCATAGGAGAAAAGATCGCTACGTTTCGTAAGAGTTAAAGCACTCGAAGCAGAAGCAGAAACACCATACACATCGCTGAAGCTTTATAAACTTGTCATGTTTACCAGTTATTAAAGTTTCACAAAAAAATACTTTCACATTATTACAGTTTATAGTCTTTGCGTTATTATAATACAAACTTTACGAAAATGTAGCTCTTTTCTAATTAAAAACACTCTTTTCGTTTTTTTGGAAAAGCCTTCCAAAGTTTTTAGCGGTGTTAATCAAATTCTGCTTTCAGGAATCTTTAAAACACTTAACATTGAAATTCGTAATGCAAGAGCATACAAAAAGTATATTTTTTCCTAATTTTTCTAACATATCAGTATTCGGAAAACTTCAATTCAAAATGTTTTCCTATCTTTTTCTCGGTGGCAATACCAACTGCAGCAAAATACTACATATATAAATGTAATATAATACGTAGCGTGAATAATTTGAAGATATTGCCCCATCAAAATCAATTAACGTTGTGGTAACAAAAGAAAGGTACCAACGGCCACCATAAGAGTCCAATTAGTGTAACCCCCCGGGTGGAAACTCCCATGCTGGGATGATCCGGTTGAATTTGTTAAATCGGCAATAAACAACTTATCCTTAACTTTTAACAGAACGAACTCCCATTTTATTACGTTATAAAATCTTTGTGTTGCTTAACAAGTAATGTCTAAAGTTAATCAAACATCTCAGCATTAGAATAATAAAAATACACTAGAGTCCAGCCATTGAAATAAGGTTAATTTTTGTTGTGGTTGGTTTTGCTAGTTAGTTATTAGTGCGTTATTTCGTTTATAGATGTCTTCAGAGAACTGAGAATTGTGGTAAACCAGGAATTATTAGTTACTACCCCATGTTAACTACATTTCTGGCAGTATATGTGTGTATATACAGGGTACTTCACCCTGAGTGGCCTATTAGACGTTTTCGCGAAACTACTAGTAATATGAAACTAAAAATTTATGCACAGGGGTTTTCCGGATTGATCTCTTTAATGAAAATAATGCCACTTATGTGACATTTCCGGTTACACCGGAAGTCGGTATCAACTTCATTATTTTAAATCCTTGCTATATATTTTATGCCGGTATCGAATTCTATTTATTATTTTAAGGTAACTTTCAATAGCATTCCCTATATCAAAAATTAATAGTTTTTGAGATATTTCGTTTTGAATGAAATCTCATGCCAAAACTAACCCATAGTTAAAAATTAATAACCTCCACCATGGTAAATTCCAAAAACCAATTTTTTTCCCATATGTTTATAAGAGATGGAGGTTATGTGCGCACCAACTACAAATGCCCCAAAATGTACAGGGTGTTCAGAAATGGAGTCGAATTTTGACAACTGTGACCTCTATTAAGTCGCTTATTTTAAATGGAACATCCTGTATTTTATAATCTCATTCGATTCCGTTTTTGATTACCTTTCAACCAATGTAGGCATTCCCTATAGCTAGACTGTACGGTTTTTGAGTTATTTAAAGTTATTTAGAAAAAGGTGCAATTAAACTCAATATCGAGTATAGTGTACCATGGAGAACAAACATATTTTTTTTAATAATTTAATATTAGCCATCACCCAGAAGGTGGTGATCTAAAACTAACTAAGGACAAAAGAAAAATACATGAACTGTTACTTTTTCTTGCACCAAAGTACAGCTATTAAAGCAGCATAAAAATACAGTGTGAAATTTGAATAAATTTTAATATTTACAACAAATTTAACAAAAACAATACAACGAAAATAACAATAATTCACGTCAACGTTGAGCATGTTCATTAAAATAAGAAAATTGTTAATTAGATTTTAAAGATATTGAACATAATAAGAAATACCGACAGAAATATTATAAAAACTGATAACAAACACGTCCTTTAAACTAGTACTGCTCGAAATGCTGCCCACCAACACGTAAACAATTTAAGACTCTGGTCATAACACCGTTAGTGGCGTCTAGTTCTTCGAACGCCCTTCTTACTTTCATTTCCAATTCTTCTCGTGTATTTACAGGTGTATCATACACTTTGTTTTTAATGTTTCCCCACAAATAAAAATCAAGTGGGGTGAGATCTGGACTTCTAGCGGGCCATAACCAGGGGCCGCGTCGTCCAATCCACCTATCTTCAAAGATATCGTCTAGTATGTTTGATACCTCTCGTGTAGAGTGAGGAGGCGCTCCGTCTAGTTGATACCAACATCTTGCATAATCCAGTACTGCTAAATCCTCCAAAAAATTGGTAACTATTGTCCTTAGTATCTCTACATAACGTTGAGAAGTTAAGGTGCCATCATGAATATGGCAAATCAACTTATTGTCTTTTAATAAACAAAATACATTAAAACTAATTTTTTCCTGATATCCTCTTTCCCTTTTTGCATGAGGGTTCTTATTTGCCCAGATATGGTGGTTACGTCTGTTAAATACTCCTTCGCGTGAAAACTTCGACTCATCTGTTCAGACAATTTTTTTCAAAAAATCATTATCTTCTTGATCGCGAATTAAAACCATTTCACAGAACTGAATTCTATTACCATGATCTTCTGGATGCAGAGCTTGTACCGTAGTAAACTTATAGGCGTGAATTTTATGCTTCCACAAAGTTCTTTCTATAGAGGTATAAGGAATACTATGTCATGTACTGCGGTGTAAATGGATGCCTGTGGATATGCTTCGAAATATGCTAGGACAGATATTTTGTTTTCTTCGTTTCCAGTAACTGGACTGGGATTTATTTTTGTCACTTTAAAAGTGCCAAACTCTAGAAAATTTGCCTAAATTTTTCTGAATTTCTTTTCACCCATAGGTGGCAGATTTGAATTTAATTCGTTGAACCTTCCGCACGTTCTCCTAAGAATTCTATTGCATTCTCAATGTATATAAAATGTTTCAGTAATCTGCATTAGAATAATTATTTTGCATATTTATAACAACACGTTGACACTATTAGGGAATTATTTACTTTTCTAATTACAGGACTAACATTTGTTTATTTTTCATGGCACACTATACTCGATATTGCTATAAATATAATCAGCTTTCTAAATATCTTTAAATAACTCAAAAACCGTACAATCTAGCTATAGGGAATGCCTATATTGGTTGAAAGGTAATCAAAAAAGGAATCGAATGAGATTATAAAATACAGCATGTTCCATTTAAAATAAGCGACTTAATAGAGGTCGCAGTTGTCAACATTCGACTCACATTTCTGAACACCCTGTACATTTTGGCGCATTTGTAGTTGGTGCGCACATAACCTGCATATCTTATAAACATATGGGAGAAAAATTGATTTCTGGAATTTACCATAGCGGAGGTTATTACTATGGGTTAGTTTTGGCATGAGATTTCATTCAAAACGAAATATTTCAAAAACTATTAATTTTTGATATAGGGAACGCTATTGAAAGTTACCTTAAAATAATGAATAGAATTCGATTCCGACATAAAATATGTAGCAAGCCATTTAAAATAACGAAGTTGATACCGACTTCCGGTGTAACCGGAAGTGTCACATAAGTGGCATTATTTTCATTAAAGAGAGCAATCCGGAAAACCCCTGTGCATAAATTTTCAGTTTCATATTGCTTGTAGTTTCGCGAAAACGTCTAATAGGCCACTCACGGTGAAGTACCCTGTATATAAGATAAAAGTATTAGGTTAGAGCGGAATAAATGTGTTTTACACCTGGCAGTCTTGTATGTTTGTATAAAATGCATTTCCTCTTGCGGTGGAGCTTTAATTAATGTCAGTGTTAGTTTAACTAGTTTTCTATATTTCTTCTTGCCCAGTTCCGTTTCTGCTTTGCGTTTATATATGATATTCTGCTGAATGAAGAGTGAAAACTTAGTTGTATCAGGCACGTCGATCAATATATTTCCCAACGAATACATAATTTGACACAATAACATTTAGGTCTTCCACTTCGTAAAATAATTTCTTATGGAAGCTATTGCACTTTCGAAATTTATAAGGTTATAATTTGCCATTTTTTAATATAATTCAAATTAATTCTTACAATCCGTACAAGTAGACGTAGCAAATGCTCAACCGAACTAGTTTGTGAGGTTATGTTTGTTATGAACATTGTTTTGTAGGAAAACTTATAATCGCTTTAGGGTGGCATTGTAAATTTATTCGGATTTAAGAACTTAGGGAAATATAATACAGGCGACATTTCGCATTTAAAAGATCTGGAAAGACAGTATCGACGCTACTGTTTTTCGAGTATGTAATTTCAGCTGAATGTACTTCTTTATTTCAGTTGTACGTTAATACTGCGCTCAACGTTGACTACAACAGCAATGCTTTCATCGTCCTCAAAAACGTACGGGAGAATTACACTTTGTACAGACTCCAAGTGGAGTCGGGCGACGTGGATGATTTTGGTAAACATTTCGCTGCATCGAAATATGCTTCTTTTAATAATCAAAGTTATAATTTGTACATATACGTTACACAATTATAAAAACAAAATTGACGTGAAATGTGCGATGACAAAATGGCGGCCACTTCAAATCGAGTACTTCATTATAGCCTTCCCTGTATTATTAATGTCAGTTTGATGTTCAGCTTATACTTTAGTTCATAGTAACTAACAACTGACTTCACAATTAATTAATACAAAATGTATTGCGCTATTGCGCTTACATTACTATTTTTATGAAATCCTAACTGAAAGTGGATTTAATATAGGGGTATAGTTGACTTCCTTAAAAAAGTCAGCTATTGTAAAGCTATGCGTTAATGAAACATAAGGTAATCTATAATAATAATTAAATCATGATTTTAAAAGAATACAAATATATCAACTGAACAGTTTGGTTCTTGGTTTGATTACACGCACAAGGTAGTATAATAGTAGTTTCAGCAAACATTACATGATAGACACAATCAAATATAACGAAACAGATGTAGTAACTATAAACACAAAGCAGTTGGACCTCCACAAAGGAGATCAGTATAGAAAAACCGCCCTAGCGGTTATAAACAGACGCGTCGTGGTGTTTTACTGCGTAACTACGTAACATGCTCATTAAATACTTATGGTTGGCATCACATCTACCACAAGGAATTGATACTTATCTGAACTGTTAACGAAAAATGTATGGATTTAATAAGTAGTTAGAAATGCAGTTGAATGCAAATGTATATATAGGGTTTGACAATTTAATTTCCGAACTGGCATAATAAGAAAAACGCAATTTAAGTAAAACGAAAAATATTTGATATTTATTCAAGGTAATCTGCATTTATTTTAGTACACTTATTGCAATGTTCTAAAAGTTTCTGAAAACAGTCGCCAAGGCGTACCAAGAAACTGTTTCCAATTTGCCGGTTACATTTTTCTTAACTTGTACTGAAACAGCTATGATTCATTATCAGTGAACACCTCTGGCGATGGGCAACTCATCTGGCACCATTCAGAAAGTCATTTTGCGATCTTTTGCCACAATTTCGCAAACTCTTGATACTGAATCTGTATTTAGACGCTCGGGTCTACTCTTATACCTTAAACATCTTCGCGTCCATCTCTGAAACGTTCAAACCATTTAAGCGTAGCATAGCACTACCATTAAGGTGTCATCACCCTGCACAATTTTTAAAGATTTTATAAGTTTCTGTAGCAGTTTCTCCCTATTTATAGCAAAATTTATATTTATCGATATATATACAGGGTGTACCGGAATTGCAGGGCACTATTATTTGGATGTGTTCCCCAGCACGAAATAAACAAAAAAGTTCATACAAACATATGGCTCAAATTAATTTATTACCGAGATATTGAGAGTAAAAGATATTTATTTAAAAATGAAACATTCAGAGTAACTGTTCAAAGTGGTCTCCATTTTGTTGAATACAGCATTCAGCACGACGAATCCATGCTTCTCTGGCACGCCTTATAACATCAGGACGACCCTTGATAGTTGCTGCTGCTTCCACGATGCGATCCCTTAGCTATTCTTGTGTGCCAATAGACGTAGAATAAACCATAGACTTCATCCACACAAAATAACCTAATGGCGCTAGATCAGGAGATCTTGGTGGCCATTTAACAGGTCCGTTTCGACCAACCTATCGATTACCATATCTTATGTTTAAATAATCAGTAACACTATGAGAAAAGTGAGCAGGGGCACCGTCATGCGTAAAACCACATCCGCTGCTTATTGGCAATCGGAAAGCCTTCTAGAACGTCATACAGATCATTTTGCAAAACATGCAAGTAAGATATTCCTGAAATCCTTATTGGTAAAAACAAGAGTCCGATGAGAATGTCACCAAGAAGACCACACCAGACATTTAATGAAAAGGTATGTTGGTAATGCATATTAGCAGTCGTATGATGGTTTTCGTCGTTTCAAGTATAGGTGTTTCGAAAATTAGTAATATTATTTCTGTAAAACATGATTCATCGGTAACCAGCAGGCAGCTCAGGAAGTTAGGATCTTGTATGCATTGTCGAATTAACCATTGGCAGAAACTTCTGCGCTTGTTATAATCTTCTGGTAACAGATCTTGCACAGGCGTAACGTGAAATGAATACAGTTGTTGCTCACGCAATGTTCGCCCTACGCTTGTACATGATACATTGAAACGAAGTGACAATATTCTGGTGCTAGTACTAGGAGATAACTGAACAGCATTGAGTATCCCTTCTTCAACGTTGGCAGTTCGTGGAAATCTTTGCCGACCAGAGTTTATTCGTTCAGGCTTTAGCGTGCCAGTGTCCCTAAGACGTCTTTCAGTGGCTTCAAACGTTTTACGATTTGGTATCCTTCTAGTGGGAAATGTTTCATGGTATCTTCGAACAGCAGCAGCGCCATTTTTACGTACCTTGCCATAAATTAAAAGCATGTCTGTTTGTTCTGCAAAACTGAACAAATTTGTGGTGTCTCCCATGACAATAACAAATTGAAGAGTCTTCAAAGTACTATTAACTCACACGAAAACGAGCATGAACTAGTCAAACAGTTTACTTGATATTAATCAACAGTCAATATTACAATTTACTTTCGGCTTAGACCGCGTCGTCATTTGGGAACTACGCCCAGCAGTATCAGGTAAGGCCCGACCTGTAGCTTGTCTGACTGTACAAGCATTTGCTCTAGAAGTTTGAGCCATATTTGTTCGTAGGCCCTGTTTTGGCAGGCA
>JABXWE010027215.1:0-22841 GCA_014611495.1 Limonius californicus | reverse complement strand
ATAATAACGGGCCTCCTTACAGGCCACGGACACCTGAACAGTCATCTCCACACTATAGGGATTGTGCTAAACAACCAGTGTAGGAAATGTCTAGAGCAAGAGGAAACCTCTGAACATGTCCTCTGCAAATGCAAGGCATTAGCGGCCTTAAGACATAAACACCTTGGATCTCCCTTCCTTGAACCAAGAGGCATTCAAGACACGCCCTTGAACAGGATTCTGTCCTTCGCTGAAGCGACGGACCTGTTCAGGGAGTGAGGTCTTTACCCCTAGGGAGCACAATGGGCCCTGGTGGCCTAAGTGCAGGAGCTTTCTCCGACCCAAGAGTCATCATCATCATCATCATCAATGGGGGGTAACGAAGGCAGGTAAGTGATACGGAAATAATACATACCGGGTGATTCATAGCAGAGTACAAGTCTATTATTTCAAAATATGCAATCCAAAATAAATATTACAAGGTACGGCGATATCCAGAGATGCCAAACGCCATTTTATTTTATTCAATTTTTAAATAAAGTAAGTGTGAACGAAAACTGCTTCGAGGGCTTTGTTTTTAACTAGACCTATGTTGCACGTTTTAAAATACCGCAGACATAGAGGACCTACAGCTTAACGTGAGCTCCGAACTACGGGAAGTGTAAATACTTCAACTCCAAAGAAGATTTATTAGGCAGAATGCTTCTTTGGTTTGCCATTGCCTTGTCAGAGAGAACGGCCTTAAAAAATCCGATGATCTGGTATTAGGGATTGGATCCCTTCAGTGTAGTAATCTAACCTCTAGTCACGACCGCCTTCTCGAAAGCAATAAAGTCGTACTTATAAATATCCAAATTTAAGTATTTCATACATCATCAAAATAATTTCCGTAAACTGTTCGGTATATCAAACACATGTATATGTATTTTGGGTTCCCTATTTGTACAATGGGTAGGCTGATCTTCTTCCGTGAATCACCATGTATACAGCAGATTTTATGCACAAAATAAAGAGTTAAAAATTATGAGTTCTGAAATATACGGTACAACAGCTACTATTGTCATATTATTTATTTATAGTTTCAAATATTTGTATACAGTTATCAGAAATTAGCCTAAAAGTGTTTTTTTTTAATTGTATGGTTAAACAACTTATCTATTACATAAGATATAAGTTATATTACAGTTAAATTGGTGTTAACGCGTATTCATCTTTACACAGCGTTTTGACTTAATTGTTCCTTAAAATACCACTGATGTAATTTTTAGATATCTGGTAAGTCTAAATATTGAATGAATATGAATGAAAATCGAAACCTATTAAAAAGTAATATACAGTAGCTTAAAAGAAAAACATAATCAATTATCTTAGATTCATGCATTTATATTTCAGAGGTTATATCAACACTGCGATCTATATAAAACTTTTAAACGTAATTGAGTGTCGATATTTTTAAGGTACACGTAAACTTTTCAATTATTTTAATGGTTCAGGTATACGCACATCTGTGCAAAATGGGAAAATATGTTTTTAAGCAATCTTTGACGAAGTATACTGGGGAAACAGAAATGTTAATTTACGTAAATCTGCTTCTAAAAGGGATTATATGAAAAGCGGCTGTTATGTTTAAGCCTAATTAGAAATTATATTCCCGAACATACTGCGTATGTCTATTCCCAGGTTGGCAATATTTAATGAGATCAGATCTAGATATCCGTTCTGCCACTTGCTTTAAATTGCTTACGTAATTACCAAGACGTATGTTAAAAATTCGAGACACAGAAATCACGTGTTTCATGTTAATTGCTTGTATACAAACGACCAATTAAAACCACGCCACACTTGAAACAGTAACAATGCAAACAATGTATTTATTACGTGTCAGTTATGATTATTTTTTGGTTGCGCTTGCTTGAACTTTGATGTGTACCTATGTGTAGAACTGCTGGAAATTTAGGCGCCTTCTGTGTAAAAATAACTTTAGCGAGACATATCACGTGGAAAGCTTAAAAATATAACTTCTACATTTGTCGCGGTCTGCGATTCCGATAAATTACAGCGAAATATTCTAACGTGCCATACGCAAGGTTACCGACGTTGATCTTGATACTGACGTAGCGATGTACCGAAAGTTCCTTGAATTGTTTTATTTGGAAATTTTAACAGATATAGGATTACAGTCCTAAATTTATTGGAATTGTTTTTTAGTTATTTTTAAACATTTGATTCATATTTAACAGCTAAGCATGTGCAAGAGTTGTAAACTTTAAAAAGTTGGTATTCGTACCATTTTTTAAATGTGCCAAGAACAGAATGTAGTGCAACTAATTTGAAATGAAGCCAACATAATATTTTTGTAGCTCTGGTGCATTGCGAAACAATGCAGCTTGTTTTCGTAAATATTTTTACCAGAGGAAATAACAAGTGTTAGTTTTAAAATAAGTTTCAAGAAGAGATGCATATGGATATAGATCTGATTCCAGCAGTTTATGTTAATTTGAATAAAACGGGATTAACTTATATTTGAGATCAGGACAATTAGAAAGCTCATTTAATCTCCATTTATCTAATTTGTGCTTCTATTGTGGTGTTCCTATATCGAGTTGTGTATTAGAATATATTTTCATAACACTTCGAGCATCTGGGTGACTTAGCTAACCTAATATTCGAAAAATAGGCAACCCAAAACACATATCATAAGCTACTGGATATATAAATTTTTGTTGGCAGTATTATGAACCAGAGTTTGATATGTTTGACAGTTTACTTATAAAGTAATAAATTGTTATATTTAATATTTTATGATATTTGAAATACTTAAACTTAGATATTTTTAAGATAGACTTTGATATTTTTTTGTTCACATTAATTTTATTAAAAAGTTGAGTAGAATAAAATACCAAATATACCAAACAGACATTTCTGATTTATAATACCCTCAATAAAAATTTAGGTAGATACGTTGTGATATCTATTTTGGGTTGCCTATTTTTCGAGTGGTACGCTTGCACTCGCCGGTAAATCATCCGGTATGTATCATTTCCGTATCGTTTGTAGCTGCCTTCGCTATCCGTTTTAATAGATTCCCTACTTTTGGCGTATATTAGTATTTGTGTGTGTGTGTGTATGTGTATATATTGAACAACTATAGTTTTTGATAGGAATAACAATATTCAATAATAGACCATGTAGTACCGTGAGAGCAATAAAAATCCAAGACTGTGATCGAAGTAGTGAGATTATGCAGTTACAGGCTATGCAAATAAACGTTTATTTGAAATAATTTTGCATACACATTTACAGAACAATGCAAATAAAGGATTTTACAAAAGAAAATGTTGACCATTGTTTTCTAAACATAAATGCACGCATGTAAGTTTATCTAACTTTAGTCTATTACTAAAAATATTGATTTTTAGATAAGGGAATATAAAGGCTGTAAGATCGGGTGTTTTTCCTGTAAAAATTGTATGACACGATTAGCAGCATGTGCTGTGGCACTGTTCTGCTGGAAGTAACCATTTCTAATTTCATGATCATGAAGTTCATTGAAAAAGGAGGTTAAGATATTCGGCACTTATATTTCCTACAAAAAGCACGTACTTATAATCTATTGGTCTTCTTGAAACAGCTACCCATATACCTATCTTTTGTGGATGTAACGGTGTGTCCTTAAATATATGCGGATTATCTGTTCCACATATTCTCATATATTGGGTTTTAAGATTCTCATTGAGGTGAAACCAGGCTTCATCGCTAACCCAAGTAAGATCCAATATGTCATTATTATTTATGATGTTTAAGAACCAGTGACAATAACTTGTTCTCGGTTAGAAATCACGTGGTAAAAGTTGATGAACCATTTGCATTTTGTATGGAAACATGCTCAAATCTTTTTTTAATTGTTTGACAAGTACCGTATGACAAATCAATTTCTGGGCTTAGTTTTCGGCTAGGCTTAGAAGGAATTGCTTCGATGATATTCTCAAACATTATCAATAACTTCCGCAATTGTTTTCACCGGTCTTCTTTTTCCTTTCAACGCTTTCACTTTCTCTAAAATTATTCACAATAATCTTGGCAGTTTGATAGCAATTATTATATGTGAATTTTGCAGCTTCATTCGTATAACGCTGTTGCAATTCTGTGGAACGGACTTGAAATGAATTTTAAGATTTGGCCCGTTATGAAAATAAGATTCTAATATAAAGATTTTATGTTTCACTGTTAACATCTTTAAATTTACAGCATTATAATATGTAATTATTGTAATGACTGTCGCTGTAATCAATTAATTCAATAAATAACCTAATGAAATTTGAAATGTAAAGTGTGAATTATTTATGTATGCCAGTTAAATATATTTATCATGTTTAAATCTTTATAATTACAGAACCACATGCGCCCTTCTAAAATATAAGTTACCGTACCAATTATACTAGTAGAGTTATTGACCACATGCTTACCTTACCCATACATTTAGATATCGCAGGACTTGGTGATATGTATTATAGGTTGCTTATTGATCAAATGGTAGGCCCACACTCTCTCGCGAATCACCCAATATAAGTCTGCATTATTTCTTTGAGTAAATAGAAGCTTTTGGATTAGAAATATAAATTTTTCCTGTACATAAAACATATTTTTTTCGCAATACATAAATCTTTTACAAGTAACCATTTCTTTGAAGCAGAAAAATCCATTTCAAAACGTAAATAATGCATTATACATCAAGGGCGAGAAAAGCACGATTTTTTCAAGGAATAAGTTTGGGGCCCGTTGCATATTGTACTCCCTAGGCCATAAGACTGTTTAAAAATATTTAAAATTAATTTTCTAAAAAAACCAACAGAAATTAGGATTTAAAAATATAGTTTTATAAGGAAAAATAAGTCGACTAGAAAATAGAATATTTTCTGGGTATTAATGAAAATTGATATTTATTGTTAAAAAATAATAAAACGAATTATACACAATTATTAGTACATGTTTACGAAAGTTCTGTTTTGAAGATAATGTTAATATTCAAGGTTGCTAATTCAGTACGGATCATATAAGTTCTATAAAATATTCGAATGAAATTTATATGTTTTGCTTTTTGTGGTTCCATACGATCATAAACTTTTAGGCAGAAAAACCAAAATTTGCTCTCTGAACATTAGAGAAGAAGCCTTTTTGGAATTTATGTTCTTACATTTAAAAAACCGCGACAATAAAAATATGTGGAGTTTGCACGAGCTAAAACACTATATCGTGATTAACTTGATTTTCAGATATCACGCGTGATAACTCTACATATAATAAATTTAAATCTATTTCTATTTTTTGTGAACCAAATCGATTTTACGAATGGAAAGTCTACAGAAGCACACTTTAAGTTGGCAGTGATTTCAAAAGTGTGATTAACGGAAAAAGTGTATAGCAATAAAAGACTGACAATATCTAAATTAAATTTATAATTTCCCTGCTAACTGTGATACATCTTATGAATTCATAACCAAATAAAAGTTAGTTATAATTTTGGACTATTTTTATTATTGGAAAACTCTAGTAATTAGTATTTTTCATACGTTCAGAAAAATAAACAAAAGGAGTCTCCCAGTTTAAATCGCATTATTAACTTGTTTCAATATACTTTATTACGCAAGCGGTAAATCTAAACTTTATGGGTATATGAATGAAAGCATTACGATATAGCTTTTAGCTCGCCTTCCATTAATAGGCAAATTAAAACGCATTTAAATTTTATTATTATTTATTGGTTGTCGTCATACAAATAGAATAATGTCTGGAGACCAATAAATAGTAAAGCATGTTTTGAAATTTCAAGGTACTACAGCAGGAAATTTATTTTCCTAAACTTATGCAACGTAGTTTTTTGTTTATTAGCTAGGTGTTATTTTCAAGGAAAACTTCAAAAACTACAATGTGTTGCTTCCAACATTTAAGTGTCAAAGACCAACGTAGTTAGGGCACTATTCAAAATAAAGTACTATAAAAAAAAGTACGGTTCAACGTTAAACGGACTGGTTTGTAGCATAGGTACATATTTAGAATATTTAACATAAATTAGTACTATATTAATTTTTCTTGTAAGATTTCATACATAGCTTGTTTCTGTGAAATTTGTTAATAAACCAACAGTTTAAAACCGATTTGTGTAGTAATAAATGTTAAAAGTGCATTGCTCTGATGGTGCAACATTTATATTTAGCTGTCCTCGTTTTTAATAAATGTTCTACATTATTTGTTAATATGCAGAAACTTACATGTTTGAAACAGGACAACTGCAAATAATATCCAAAATTATAAGAAAAATATGAGCTGGGTATCCCACACGAATTTCTTAACGGTGTGAAATTAAATATATTTTTATTTATTGATTGAATTATTATTAGAACGGTTTGTGTAATTAGCGTAGCAAATAGATATATAGATAATTTTTTCTTAATGTATATTTGCATTATTTCTTACCAAGGAAAAATATTAAACGTAACCAAAACGTAAAGAATTGATTTTTAGAATACTCTTAGTCATTGTAAACCTTTAAAGTGCCCTTATAATAGTGCACTTCGTATAAGACATTGATGATGCCATTCACCTAATAATTGCGTTTATTATTTTTAGACTGTATTAATTCGAATACTCAATTAGAAATCAATAAGTTTCATTATTGTTACTTGCTTCTGTGATTTATACCACAACCCGAGTAAACATACTGGTATTTATTTGTATTTCTCCTTATTTATATTGGAGTACACATTGTTTCCCTAGTCGGAAATTATTAGAGATAATTTAAAGCGATTCAGTTAAGCAGGACATTTTACAGTCTACCTATATAATATAAAATATAGCTTTATAACAATATATGTATTTGCCAGTTTATATAATTTAAAAATTTTGAAGTGAAATAAACATGTAGTTTATTTTGCCTAAATTTGTTATTGTTTAAATTTTTCTTAAAAACACCCAAATTGTGAAGATTATACGGTTTGGCAACAACAACTTCTTCTTGAGTTGTACACGTGTCTATTTTATTACCATGAAACTACCAAGAGAATAATAGGACTTTTCAATAATATAAGTTGTTTACATAGAAATATATTTGGAAAATTTTTACTTTTAGAAAGAAACAATAGTGCTTTTATTGGAAACAACAATCCGAGGCCAGGGATTTTATGGGAGGTTATTATGTATTTCCATCTGCTTAACGCTATTTTTTGTATAAACCTGTGTAAGGCCTGCATGACACGGCACAGAATTTATTCACAAAATTTTGTAAAACACGTATTACGCGGAGCAGAATTTTGTGCTAAATTTGGTCAATATTCTGTCTGTGAGTATGCGGGAATAGGTGCAAATTACGTTGACATCTGAGTAAAAACTGGCAAAATAATCATGTGACTGTCGCTAATGTAAAATATTAGGTTGATGCATACGTTCGTAGTGCTTTAATTTATTTATTTCGCATGAACGCACAACAAAATAATCAAGCTGTAGCAATAAAGAGCGCGAACGAGATACAAGAAAGGGCACGGAATGTTGGCATGGAGAGGTAAACATATACCGTGAGTTCAAAAAGTAGGTTGGCCATGGAAAATAAAAGTAATGTCAACAGCAAGCTTTAAAATTCATAACTGTCATCACTGTTGTTGTTGACATAAGTTCATATCGAAAATTCAATTATGTTACAATTATAATGGTTTTTACAATAGAACGCAAAACATTTATGATTGAATCATATTTTCGAAATGGTGTTCGAGAGAACGGCGAATGGATTTACAGTGCGGTGCCATGTTTAGAGAAATTTCGGCAACAATTTCCAGATATTGCTGTCCTTGAAGGAGATTTTTACAGCGCACCTAGAAGATGTGTTGATGTATTCCGGGATACAGCGAGCATTACTCATAGAGATAGAGCTGGAAGGTCAATAGTTTGTATTCAAAATACAGTTGATGATGTTCGTCAACATTTGAACGAGCAACCCACTACATCACTACGTACACTTTTGCAAGAGGCTGGTATATCATTAGGAACTTGCCATACTTTTGTCAAAAAAGATTTAATGCTGTTCCCATACAAAATTCTTGCGTTACACGAGTTGCTGCCAGCAGATCAGCATAGGAGGATTTTGTATTGTCAGTGGTTCCAACAAAATTTAATGAACAACGACGAATTGCTAAATTTAACGTTTTTATCTGACGAGGCCTGGTTCACCCTTTCGGGGTATATAAACTCACAAAATATGAGGTTATGGAGTGCTGCAAATCCGCATACTTTTCGCGAATCTCCCCTTCGCCCGTTAGAAGTTGGTGTTTGGATTGCTGTGTATCGAAGACATATTATCTATCGGACCCATATTTTTCCACGAAACTGTTACTGCTCAGAGATACCGGAATATTGTACGTGAATTTATTAATCAGCTTCATGAGGATGAGCTCCAGGAAGGCTACTTCCAACAGGATGGCGCGACGGTCCACATCGTTCAAGAGACCCTCAGTTACCTTCGTGAATTTTTTGACGATCGAATAATTAGTTTACGTTCAAATCCAGAATTTCTATCTAGGTCACCAGACTTGACTATTTTAGATTACTTTATATTCCCTTATTTGAAAAATAATGTATACAAGACCCCTATTAACAATATCGAGGAACTGCAAAACAGAATTACGGGACAGTGTGCCAATATAATTCTCAAATTCTTTCTAATTTCCAATTTTAATGATTGATTACCTACTTGTTATGATTTGTCCAATAGTGTAGTATTTTATAGGTAACTGTTATTGTCTAAATTGAAATAATACAACTCATTTCTTCAGAAATTGATTTGTTTACATTTATCATGCAACTGAACCTAAACATAACATTGCCGGTTAGGTACTGGCGCTTGCGCTAGATGGTGCTAGAAAGGCTGTGCCTAAACGTCAATTAGTATATAAAGCTTGGATTAGACATTATTTTATTGTTCCATGGCCAACCGTTATGTAATTACTTTTTGAACTCACGGTACTTCTCTGCTCTCTGTGATCGTTGAAAAACGACAAAAATTGCTCGCTTGTGCATCGATGCGACGCCGATTTTGAACAAAATTCTGTAGAGTTTAGAACATGAATCTACAGGATTTTGTACATAGTTTTGAAGAAAATTTTGCTGTACGACACGACACAGAATTTTGTAACAACACTTTGTACAAAATTCTGTGCCACGTAATACATGCCTAAGAACTACTCCAAAACTTTGTATGATGAAAACTTATTAAAATCTAGGCGACAACTTCGTTCTTTAGTACGTGAGGTGTAGTTTTAGGCTAATAAATATTTGTCTACTTTTAGATTCTATATGGTGAAACTATTTTTACGTTTACGCCTTAATGTAAGATGGTTTGAGTGACTTACATTTTATCTACTCCGAAGAGAATTATATAACCAAGTCGTAATTGTTTTGCACCACGGCAGCTATGAAATTCTGACGCATGTATCAATTTAATCAAGAAGGTAAAGTGTCATTTATACTTTGTACATTTATAATTAATAACATCACCCACTCATGGTGACGTTTTTCATATAATTTTACAGTAATAGTAAAAGGATTCACCTTGCTAGCAAAAAAATTAGTACTTTAGAAAGTGTAACCAGTAAAATATTAATTACAGCTGCCTGCAACGCAAAATTATCATAAGCGAATTGTTAACGCCATATAGGCAACATGAAGTTCACACCTCCTACTAGAGCAACCCCCACTATCAGGCGGTACAAGGGTAGGAGAAGCTTACTCCATAAGATAGTTTTTAAGAAAGATTAGTATTCAATTAGCAAGCTTGTAAAGTAATTGTAAATATTGGTTTAATAAATTAAATGTTGTCAATAAATTAAATATTTTCTGTTGTATATTTCGTTGCGTTTCATTAGTTTACAACATTAATGGTCCTTCGAGAAGCAACAAATTTTTTGGCTCGAAACTCACCATATTTTGGTTCTTCGAGCCAGGTATAGCACATAAATAGTTACTATTATTAAAATATTTAATACAAATTTAAAGAAAAGTGCTCGAAACTCACTATGGATAGTACTAGCCCGGAGTTAGGAAGAATTCGTTGCAAGAACTGAAAACAGCAACTACCAACTTTAACAAAAAAAATACACCAGGCAATCTGGGAAGTAACCCCACCCGTAAACAGTGAAAATTCGAACTACCCAAAAGACATTCAACAAAAAATTGCAGATAAATAAATTGAACGAACGTTAAAGATCGGATCATCCCATTAGAAGGTCAAGTAACAAATTAGTGGATACTAACTATAAACTGATGTATCACGAAAAAAACATACGTAATTGTTCAGAAATATTCAGAGAAACTGTCAGTAACTGAAGCCACCGACTACTCCCTTCAGAAATCAATGAAGAAGATAAGTAATTGCAACTTCATATTAGTTCGACACAGAAAGTGACGACGAAGAGAAGGTAGCCATATTTCTGGAACATTTAAGAGAAATTTTCGAACTGTGCCTATCAGATGGACAGAAGATGATAGAGGAATCGTCCTCCTTTCCCATGGATAGCGTTAAAATAAGAACTATATAAGACACTATCCATAAAAAAATCATTTCAAGAAAGCACTTTGATTTAATAGCAGACATTGACACAAGCTACTAGAATAGTACTATATTTACTGCAATAATAAGACTTGGTATTTCCCATAACAATGGAAAGTACCTAGTAGAAATAATTATGCTACCAAAACCAAGTAACAATGCAAAAAAAATGACCTTCTACAGGCCCACCAGTGTGCTTGACGTTCTTGAGAAGCTAAAGAAATTGGCCGATATTGCTAACAAAGCTAATCCCAGGCTAGCAACGTAAGTACGGGAAACAGCAATATAACAAAATATAATAACAAAATAACTGAAAAGTTAGCAAATCGATATTGTTCGAGAACATTCAGGGTGCAATTCAGTGCAAATTGTAAAAAACTGTTCTGAAAGTTCATACTAATACTATAGCCAGTATGCATATGTGGTGGTCAGTTGTGAGGCTCGTTATCCAACTCCAACCCCGAAAGTCCAAAGTACAATATATTTTTTCTGAAACTTTATCTTAACACCCGCAATTTTTATGATATTCCTATAAGATTATTAAAGCCTTGCGCATTGTGAAGAGTATATATGAACTGCTTGACAAAAATGGATGAAGTATAAGTTTTTAGACTGTTTATTAGAGCTTCATAGCATACGTTGCTAAGTCTAGCTAACATTAAATTGGAGTTTTTTTGTCAAATATCTAAGAAAATTGTTATTCTATATCGAATTTCGCTAAAGGTGGCTGCCTAGAACGGCAGAGATTTAAAAGGTTAGGTTGGATGTCCAAAAAAGAGTTGTATCCGTGCTAAATGGCTTTTAGGCTTCATTTTAGTTAGTAGGCATGTTTTAATATATATAAAAAAATGGTATTGTATGTATAAAATCTTTTGAATATATCCAGTTATTAATTTAAACGTACTTATTCATTGAGATGTAATATTGTTACTTTTTCTGATTTTATAAAGCAAAACCCCAATATAGTAATAGAAAGACGCTCCTTGGGCAGTCTGCACAGATTTATTTATTAAAAATTTTGAAATTCATCGAGGTGTGTCAAGCACTTTAGTAGTCAACTTTTCCTATATACGGAAGACTATAAGAAACTAGATAATCGTAGATCGCAGTTATGCAAGTAGAAGTAAATACTGTACGTTTTAGAGTTAAAATAATTTTAACAATAATTGAACTATAAACTTTGAGAACTATTAATGTTAATAATTGTAATTAATGTTGGAAACAGTAGGTCTTAAGTGAACAAACGCATTTTGTGTACCACAGTTAACCATTAACGAATATTTTGTCGATTATACTGTATATGTTGTATATCATGCTATGTTTTCGTAACATTTACTTTACTGTGTTATAAAGTAATTCGTTCGTTTCTGGTAATAATATATTATAAAGAACGTTTTATAAATTTACAAAAATTTAAAAAGTATAAAACTTTTCAATATACCAGAAACAAAAAACTATTTTCCAATTTAATTGCGCCTTTTAGTTGTTTGACTGATAGTTTGTAGTTGTAGTTGTAATGCTGAAACTATGTAAGCCTAGTGCTTTATTAATGTGCAAGTTTCCATAAGTACATATAAGCTTTTGTAATATCGAGTGAAGTCCTATTGTGTGAAAACCAATATCAGTTATTTAATTTTGTGAACAGCTACTACAAGCTATTAAGATAAGCTTTTAGGGCCATTGTTGGGAAAACTTCCTCAGTATCCTTAGTGTTATGTAAAGAAGTGTACTATGCCATACAATACCAGAATTTTGAGTTCTACATTCAAGGTTAACTGTACTGAACCAATTTTGCTTGTTTTATATTTACATATCTTGGGGCTATTTTCCACGTAGGTTTAGCGAAAAGAACATCTGGGACCTACAGTTGACATGTTTTTAAACATAAGGCTGAATGATAATCCCGCTAAACTGAATATCGATCCCTTTCGCCCAACGGTAAATTTGCATACCACTCTAGATAATTGTCACCACACACACAGACACAAGCGTTTCATATAAAAAAATGTTTACGTAGAAAGTACACAGCCTTTTCGGATATTTAAATATTTCACAATTTGTTACTGTATCTTACGAATAGAAGTTAGAATGTTCATCAAAATGTATTAGCAAAGATATAACATGTTCTAACTGAAATCTTTACAATATTCTTTCTCTTCAATATGTTCCCACGAACAGTTTATTATACTGCGGCTAAACCTTTAATTACAGATGAGCATTCATTTGACGTAATGCTGGACATGTTACTTTCTCAACGCCCAAAATTATTAATGTGAGATAGTGCATTTGGTTCATTAAAATTTACAGTATTATTGACAAATTATTTACAGACATACAATTTGAAAGCTTTTCTGTAATATTTACATTGTTTGTTTTCTTTTCCACTACTAAACTATATTAGTTAGAAAATATACTAAAATTTACAACGTAATACAGGGTCTGGTAAAATGTACTACCTTGTACTTCTGAATATTGTGCCTCGTAATTCACTAAAATTCTCAGCACTATATTCTTCTAAAAGGCTGAAAATCTTTGCATACTGCTTCAAAGACCGGTTGAATAGCATTTATTTCGTTTGCTATGTTCCTTTTTCGCTCTTTTAAACTTTTGGGCTTATTCACATACACTCTATACTTTTAAAATGGTCCCAAAGAAAAAAGACTAGAGCAGAAAGTTCCGGTGTGATCTTGCTGACCGGGAATGGTACCATTTTTGAAATCTCGGAAAAACTCACGCAAGGTACAAGCCCATACTAATTCTCGCAGGATGACTTGTTGCGCCGTCTTCCTGTCAATATTTTCCAAATTCGTCTTGAATTTGTGCCAAAAAGAATCTGTGCAACATTTCAACGAACCGCGCAGACGTAACCGTTACTGGCCGGCCATTTTCTTCACAAACTGACCCTAGTTCTTTCCATTTGAGGATCCAAGACAAGATAGTCTTAAACTGAGGAAACTGACGGACAATAAACTGGTGTCGCAAACACCTTCTAACAGCAACGACTGAGTTAAATTGGATAAATTTCTCAACACAGAAGATGCGGTGTTCTGGTGACTGACATTCTATTACTGCGTATTGTCAAAGTATAAAACAAAATCTCCAAAGCCTACTCTTTCATTTAAAAATGTTGGTAATGAATACAAGGTTGGTTCATAATTTATTGCCCCTGAGACGAAGCAAATGACAGACATTTGAAACAACGATATTTTTAAATATATAACACACTTAGTACAACGATTATGCAGAACGTAAATACCTTTAGAAAAAAACTCTTCATCGTCCCAAAAATGAGTTCCCCCAAGATGTTCTGTTAATTTGGGGAATACGTAAAAATTACTGGGGATCAAATCTGGCGAATATAAAGGTTGTTTTTAAAATCCTGCATTGTGGATATCAGCCATAAAAACCTGGCGTGCGCTGACTTTTTTCATACCCAATTCCTCGTGCAAAAGTTTCTCAACACTTCCAAAGGAAATGCCACATGTCGCAGCAATATTTGACCGTAATTCAATCACTCAGTACTAGATGATGGACCAAATCAAAGTTTTCTTGAATGACAACAGTTTGTGGTGGTCCAGCGCCTGGTGCATGTTAACACGATTTCCTTTTTATTTTGAAAGCCCGGCACAAATTCTTAATTTCTCTATATGACGGGGTAGCATCACCCAATGCTCCGGATATGTCGTTATAAATTTCTTGCGGTGATAAACCCTTCGTAAATAGGTATTTTGCCACAGCCCTTGTCTTCTTTTTCCATTTTTACAAAATCACCGGCACCATGGTAATATTAAATGTATAACTTTTTTAAACAAGAAGATAGGCACCTGCAACTTAGCATATATTATGACGTTTCTAGGAAGAAATTATTCATTTGTCGGTCAATGCCTTCTATGTTAGGGACAATAGTTGATGAACCATCCCCATAGTTGATTAGGTTTTTATAGAAATAAAATGATTAATACATTTTGCCAGACCGCGTATTTCTATGATTTATAAACTTTAATACTGTCTATATAACTATTAGTGCTGCCAAGAATCGGAAATTTTGAAGAATCGATTCTCGATTCTGAAAAGAATCGATTCCACAAGAATCGGTTCTCGATTCTAGAATCGGATTTCGATTCTCGATTCTAGAATCGGATTTCGATTGTCGAGTCTAGAATCAAAAATCTGTTTTCGGTTCTAGAATCTAGAATAGTTTCCCAATTCTAAAATCAAGAATCGTTTGTCTTGTCTTGAAACAAGAATGGTTTACGATTCCAGGATTGAAAATAGTTTTCAAATTCATATCTTTGGAATTGAAAAATAAAGTGATAGGAAAAGTGAGATTAGTCTTCTAATTTCAGAATTAATATGATAATTAAATGAAAGTCTTCGAACCTATAATCGGTATTTATTTTACGATTTTATAATCTTCTAATATAAATATATGTATTATATTATTAGATTTGGCAGTAGCATCTTAAAAGTATAATCAACACTTTTTAATTTATTTTTTATTTATGTTCGTGACAAATACAAAATTGCTTAAGCTGTTTTGATGAATCGGATTTCGATTCTCGATTCTAGAATCGAAATCCGATTCTAGAATCAAGAATCGGTTTTAACGACGCTGCAGCACGGATTCTTAAAGCTAAAGAACCGATTCCGCTTCTAAACTGGGAATTGTTTGACAGCGCTAATAACTATATTACTGTGAGTAATACTTAAATGTAAGTCCAACAAATACATATTGGCAAATATATATTTATGTGAGATTATAACAAACAACTACTTTACTTTACACAACTAAATTAATGATACTTCTAAAGATTATACGCACTACTCCAATATGTATGCCGCTCACTTTTACTTTCTTCTCATTTCTTTTTGTTGCCAACGTTGGCCACGCTAAGCCACCATCCTACATATATGGCGCTTCCAGCGGTTTATAATATCTGACAGCAATAAAAGGTTTCAGTGGCGATCCAAGAAGTTCTTGGAATGCTAAGGGTAAACGAACTACAATAGGGTGGTAAATGCCTGTAAGTACAGTCTACCTCGACAGTATTATCAGCTAGGTGTCAGTTGTAGGTATTTTGGCGTAATATCTGATTAATAGCGTTTGCGAATCTACTAACTGATTGCTTTGCGTTTATCAGTGACAAGTGAATAGTAAGGGTGGTATAAACGCATAACAAGATTATGTTACATGTAATGTGGAATTACTAATTAATCAAACGAAATCATACACTTCCTGCGAAATTATGGTGAAAAATTAAGATGCGTATATTTCCAAAATATTTTTGTAATTAATTAGCCTTTAAACCTAAATTAACTAGTAACTTAGTGGACTAATTTGAGCTACGGTTCAACCAAATCTGCTACAACAAAGCATTCCTTAATGTTACTCCTTTAAATTATAAATTACACTATTAAATGTTTCAGTCCTATATTGTTTAGTAAGATTTATTATACTTTTGTTGTTCTGAATCTATATATGGTACCACACTATTCCATTAAATAATTTATCGATGTTTTCTATTGTTTATTCAAGACGATATTTCGAAGACACTAACAGCAGCTACTTGCCCGTATTTGTTTGTTAGGTATTAAAAACGTTGTGGTGTTCACTCTCAATTATTGTTAATTATTTTAGTAGATATAAGGATTTTAATGAGAAATAAATATACTGTATCGAAATGTGACTTATTGACTTTCTAAATAGGAATTAAGCGTGCACTAATATCGTAGCTTTAAAATATTTCATACTTTATATCATTGCAATTAATAATAATTAGTTATTATATTCTGTTAATTTATTAATAATGAATATATTGCCGAGATGGTAACGTCTGCTGCGCGGGTGTTCAGCCTTCCACCAATTTTACTGTACAGAGTATAAATCAACTTTCTTTCTGATGTCGCAGTCTGTACTGGTTCAATATATCATAACACTTCGGTTTGCGATGGTTCTATTTACGCCGATTCATACATGCAGTTGCGGACGTTGGTACGCTGTTAGTATTTATCGCACTGCTGTAACGTAGATGTATTCAATCAAGTTTTGTTAGAAAAATCTATTTAATTTTGGTATTTAAATTGAGAAAATAAAAAATAATATCTATTAAGAGAAGCACAGTAAAGTTAGCTGCACATAGTGCGAAAAAGCACATTGCACAATTACGATTTGAAGAGAAGATAGAGGTGATTTGAAAAATAGATGTGGTAGACACGTTTTAATGTCTGTAGAAATACGAATCTGCATCCATCGACTGTGACTACCATTATGCAAAAGGCAGATAAAACAAAACACTTTGCGCGACAATCTACCGCAGTAAATACAACACAAGTAAGTGAAGCGTGGGATAACTGTACAAAAATGTTGCGTGATGGATGCCGAAATGAAATTAGCAATGCGTTTAATTATATACATATATCAATTCATAACATAGTGGTACATGCAACATCGTCAAAGTGGGTGCCATAATTTGAACTATTCCTATTTTCGCTTTTTAATCCTAGGTCAAGGAGTATCGTGAAAAAATATCATTAGTGTTGCGTCTATGTAAGAACGATTTTACACGCAAAGCATTGTACATGTGACAATTTCCACAGAAATAAATGACGTTCAGAGTTTTCCATTACGCAAACAATCACTTGAACTTTCTTTGCGTGAACGCACTACTCTTATGTAATTAATCGAAGAACAGCAAGAAACGTTTTATCTATTTGAGTAAAACTTGCGGCATGAACGGTTCAATGCACTAAAAATGAGATCGAATATCTATACTTACAAGGGCAGTGGGTGTTCCAGTCAAATAATATTGGGACCGTTTTATTGCGCAGTTGGGATTTATGTTCACTATGCAATGAAAAATAGAGGAGCTTTCCAGGCATATGTGAACAAATTTTGTTATAAATAATTTAGTTCATGCTCTAGCTACATGTGTGTTTAACTACAATGGTGAGATATAAAGCAAGATGACATTTTTATAATCCAATGAAAGCTTTGCATGGTTGACAGTAAAGCTTCAAGGTTATCTGAAGGTTACCTATATTTATTTTGGACCCCTAAAATTACCAGGACGTGTATTCTGAGGAGCATTTTTTAAAACTCAGGTTTACAAAATTATTTATAATCTTTTTGAGATTTTTAGACTGTTTGAAAAGGTTCAATCTGAATATAAAACGACTAAGTCAAACTTTAAAGGCACAGGTCTGACGTAAATTATATACATTCAAAATAATATGTATTATCAGTGGTATATGTAAGTTGATGTTCTTGGTAATATTGTGATCGCTTTTAGGTATAACTGTACTAGTTTGCGCGGAAATATTTATCATCTTTAAGGTTGAAATGCTCTGTATAACTTGTGAGTTTGATTTACTTTTTAATTTTGTGGTGCAAGCTGTACGATATAATAGGTTTCAAACATAGTAACAGATGTCTGTTGTACGTTTGCTTACTTTATAAAATTTATTTGTGACAGGATTAAAATACTATACAGAAAATTTACAAATCCTATATAAAATTTCTGTGTGCTGTATAAGAAAACTGTTACATTAGAAATTTATAAATGTCATGTAATAAAATTATAACTGCTATGTAAAATAATGATATCTGTATTGTACCTTACGCTATATAAATTATTCAACTTCTTATAAATTTTGTCCAATAAGAATAATGCGTTTTGGTATACAGGGTAAAAAGTAAAGTGTGCACAGAAAACGACTGGAGGGATAGCCGAAGATTGTTCCGCATCCGGTTGCCATTTTAAACCTGTTAACCCTGTGCCAGGGGCAGAATAGTAACGTGTGAACGTAAGTTTTTTGGTGACCCATCCAAGTGGTGGCCGCGCGGATCGTTCCTTAACTTTGAATACTGTTTGGCCGGTACACTTATTTGTCCTTCATGCCACGACATTGTTTGTTTGTTATGATTGGGCGAGATCTAGGACGCTGCACTGGAGCCATTAGTGACATTAGTTTAAGCCTTTAAGCAAATCTTTATTGTTCCTAATTACAATAATGCAGAAATGAACGATATCTATTATACTCATGGACAAGCGAACTGAAATTCGAATGTAGCTGCCAGACTTTACTGCGAAACGTTTCCAGCGCGACGTTGTCCAGAACTTTTGTGGCTATCAATCGGCGTCTTAGAGAGACGAGACCCTTTGTGAAATTTTTGCTGATTATGGTATCAACCGAGCAGTCTGCAGTATTGCTCTAGAAGATGTTCTTGAGATAATTAAGGCTGAAGCTAGTACTACTACAAGATGGATTCCTTGATATTGGTGATTCACACCAAATTGTTTGGAAATGAACAGGGAGTACAAATTCTGTTGAAGGTCGATTTCCTATAGATATTGTAATACTAACGATGTTTTTTAGAAGAATGCAATGACAACAGCTTTTATACTAGGATGAGGCAAAGTTTTCAAGAAATGCAGTAATAAATACTCAAAATAATTACCAATGGGCTGACGCTAATTCACCCGCAATAACACCTTCCAGGCACCCACAAACATTTTCCTGTTATATTTTGGCCGGAATTGTTGAAAATTAGTTAGTTGGGTCAATGTTTTTACCTCAGATACGTAATGGTCAAAATTATAAGCAATTTTTAAAGGAAGAGCTAGCAGTATTGCTGGAGGAAGTCACATTACAAACGCCCTGCAATTTATGGTTCATGCATGATGGGGCTCCTGCACATTTTAGTCTTACTGCATGACAGAATATATTTACACAAATAAAATATTATTTCATACATTTTATACATCATGTTTACATAAGTACACGAAAATAATTTATATTTCCATGTCTCCCTTGAAAACAGTTTTTCCAGTATAGAAGATATAGTTTTAATATAGACTGTACTATTGCTTGTAAGTATACCTATATTTTATTATTACGTATGTTTTTATACACGATACCTACATAGCATTCGTATTTGTTAAATAGCATTTAATTTCTTCTCTTTTTTAAATATAATACAAATTTCCTCGAAAGCACAATTAATTTTTTCTAAATAAGATAGATTCTCCGATTTAAACTGAAGCGGGATAATGAGAGTGGAAGTAAATTAAAATATTAAAATTATTGTTTAATAGCAGTTTACAAGAGAATGTTCCACATACTATGGGTTTCCTGTTTCCCGTAGAATACATAAATTATAAGGTTTGTAAATATGTAAGTTACCCTGCTGCTAAAGTTTGCATCCAAATTTGATTCGTTGGCGATTTTCTCGAACGCCAACAAAGTTTGGTAACGCCACTAAGAAGAAAAGTGACGCTCAGTGAATCAATACTGAGGCGATAAAGTTGTTTTCTGCATTTTGCTGTGTTTCTAGCTATTTTGAAAATTAGGCACAAGCTATGACGTACTAGAACCGCAAACTACATGCTAAGTATTAATTAACTATGACTAGACATACTATTTCATAATTAAAATAAATATACATCAAATACAAAATGATTTACTTTGTCATTTATAATTCAATGTCTCACATATAAATATATTATTTGTATTAGTACTTTAGCAAGGAAAGTGTTTAACTAATAACATTTACACTATTTATCACTATTAACACAATGATATCAGTTTCCTTATTACCTCAGACAAAATTTGATAAGATGTGTACGCGCGGGTTAATATTTTTTGAGCAACGGGCGGGCCATTAAAATTAAATTGTTCAAAAACGCTTAGTTCATATCAGAACCAAACTTCCTTCATTTTTATAATACTCATAAGAAGTTTCAGTATTACTGTAAAATATCTGTTATTTCTTGTATAAATTTTGAACTTTCAATTGATCAGAGAGAAATGTAATAATATAACAATACCTATTATTCAATTAAAAAATGTATTTATTTTGTTATTAATAGATAAACGTTAAAACACAGATGTGAACTACTTTGAATTTACTTTTAGCTTTAAGCTTTTAATTTATTTCTCTAGTTGTTTAAAACTGTGAGGTACTGAGGAATTCGATTATATTTACCGACGAATTGTGAACTGAATAAATAATACTAGCTGGGAACGAATACTATTTTTAAAATTTAACTTCACCCTAGAAGGAAAATAATTCCGTCCGCAACTGAGTTTAAATCCACGGTCTTTAAAATCAATTGTGCTAAGCAGTAAACCACCAGAGCCGGCCACGTGTCGCTGATAGTAACTTTGCAAATAACTTCCAGTGGAAAAGCGAAATCTTGTTCGTTACTCTCTGTGCCTTCCCTACTGTCCTAGTTACGAAAGGTCTCCTAAATCTCAACTCTCGCTTCTGCCCAAATCATTACAATCTGCACCTTTACTTTCTTAATCAAACAGTCCCCCTACAGCTGTCATTATGATGGAGATATTAGTAAATATATCAACGCTATCATCAGATTGGAAATATGTCAATCACTCCAGTTTATAGAAACGAAAACAGATTATGTACAGGGAAAGCGGTCATGGATATAGTTATTGGGAAATTGCAGTATAATAATTGTATACTTTAGCTTGTCGTCTTTGTTTACTGTTTCTCTACTCTACTATTATCACGTATAAGAAAGAATAATGCTAGGTCATATTTTGTAGGTTAGTGTTAGGTATTTTTTTATGTTGATATGAAAGTTGGTGTCCACTTGCAGTGAACATGTGATCGATAGTGTGTTTCATAGTAAAAATTCGGTGTTATAGATCCTAGTTTTGAGGGGAAGATCTGACTGTACAGATGCAACCTATTGCATCATTAAATTCAGTAAACGCACAATAAATCATGCGGGTCGCATATAATTATATTGGTTATTTTATAATCAAGTACTACCACTAGAACATTGTCTCAAAACATATACTTTAAAATTTTAAAATTTCTTTTATAAATTTTTTGGGTTTGAAATAACACATATTTTCAAAATAAATAAAATATTGTTTAATTTTTCTCGAGAATCTCAACTTAAATTGAAAAAAATGGTCAACAACCCGATTACAGCCCAATCAGTGTAAGTTCTGTTGTGCTGAAAGTTATAATTGTATTAACATTGATAAGCTAATTGCATTTTTTTAGCAAATGCCGCTGCAAAAATGATGAGAAGAGGTGAACTAGTCGATGTGTGTGGTGCTACATATGGATATAAACAATTTACGTAACGTATGCTATATAAAGTGTTCCACGACAATCTCTGAATTTCAAAGTCGATCTTAGCATTACTATTTTTAATGACTTAAAGTGGTAATTGAAAGTCATAAAAGTCGCCAAAAGAAAGTTTATGTACTAAAACTATATTCCCCGTGAGACCAATTTTGAAATTTAATATCCTTGTTTGATAAGCGATATCGTTCCAATCGAGAATATTCAATAAGGAATAAGTAAATTATCCATCTTGCTGAAACACTTGCCATAATTTGAGAAACAACTGCAGTGTTTATAATTAACTTCACAGTTCAGCAGATGTCATAGAAATTTATAAATATTGGTAGAAATATTGGATCAACGTTTCCTCTAATGAACGATTCTATATTTCTCTAGTTTCATTAACAGCCTTCATACTACTAGACATTGGGTATTTATCTCTGCCGCACAGTGGGAGGAATCCACTTTCTAAGCACCCAAAAATAAAATATCTGAAATTTACATGTGGAAAAGTATATAATTTGGTAGAAATATGTTTTTATATTATATAAACAACCCCTGAATAATACATATCGATGTGACATAATGTTTACCGTATACATTTTTATTCCTTGTACGATATAGGAGTTAATGAAAAATTGCAAAAATATATACCAAAAAAATATTTAAGTAAAGAAATTTATTATTTTTTATGCAAACTGAATGCTCTATTTTGACTACAACATTAAAAGTATTTTACAATTGAGTAGTTATTAAAAGTAAATTTGGTGAAATATGTACATTTTTTAGAACAAAACAATTAATCATTAAAATCAGATTCAGATTGTGATTAGGCTTCATCGTCACTTTCAGATGATTCTAATAAATCTAATGCTTCATCAGGTAATTGTGTTTTTGGTGTTTTAGGCAGAGAACTATTTACAGTAATTTATCTGAAGATATTAAAAGCATGTTCATTAGATCTAAATTCGTATTTACACGAGACGATTTTCTGGTGTGGTGCTCTCTATATCGCTTAAAGTCCTTGTTTCTACCTTCCTGTGCTTCTTCCGACAGAACACCAATTGGAAGGAGTGCGTATTTAATTACAATGGAGCCATGAACTAAAATTTTATGGACGCTTAGAGGCATTCGGTACCAATTATATAATTGGACAAAAAGTTTTGCCGT
>JABXWE010027214.1:0-24052 GCA_014611495.1 Limonius californicus | reverse complement strand
CAATCATACTTGTTCTAACGGCCTTGGCATCACAGGAAGCATTGCTAAAACTCCTCCTTTGACATGGATAGCAAAGTCAGAACGTGCCTGATCGAGGAGTAAGGCGACTAGTCCTTTTCAAAGTCTTTTAAGTATGCACAATCATACTTGTTCTAACGGCCTTGGCATCACAGGAAGCATTGCTAAAACTCCTCCTTTGACATGGATAGCAAAGTCAGAACGTGCCTGATCGAGGAGTAAGGCGACTAGTCCTTTTCAAAGTCTTTTAAGTATGCACAATCATACTTGTTCTAACGGCCTTGGCATCACAGGAAGCATTGCTAAAACTCCTCCTTTGACATGGATAGCAAAGTCAGAACGTGCCTGATCGAGGAGTAAGGCGACTAGTCCTTTTCAAAGTCTTTTAAGTATGCACAATCATACTTGTTCTAACGGCCTTGGCATCACAGGAAGCATTGCTAAAACTCCTCCTTTGACATGGATAGCAAAGTCAGAACGTGCCTGATCGAGGAGTAAGGCGACTAGTCCTTTTCAAAGTCTTTTAAGTATGCACAATCATACTTGTTCTAACGGCCTTGGCATCACAGGAAGCATTGCTAAAACTCCTCCTTTGACATGGATAGCAAAGTCAGAACGTGCCTGATCGAGGAGTAAGGCGACTAGTCCTTTTCAAAGTCTTTTAAGTATGCACAATCATATTTGCTCTAACGGCCTTGGCATCACAGGAAGCATTGCTAAAGCTCCTCCTTTGATATGGACCTGCAAAGCAGCAGTCGAATTGTGTTTCATATAATCGACTGTCATGAAATGTTCACCGCGAAGTCCCACCTTGCTAGTAAGAAACAGCCAAACGTCAGCAGGTGTCAGATCGGGGAATAAGACGACTAGTCCCCTTTAAAGTACGTTAAGTATACACAACCATATTTGCTCCAACGGCCTTGGTATCGCAGGAAGCACTGCTGTAACTCTTAATTTGACATGGATCCCAAAGTCAGCAGGTGCCAGATCGGGGAGTAAGGCGACTAGTCCCCTTTAAAGGACGTTAAGTATTCACAACCATATTTGCTCCAATGGCCTTGGCATCGCAGGAAGCATTGCTAAAACTCCTCCTTTGACATGGATAGCAAAGTGAGAACGTGCCAGATCGGGGAGTAAGGCGACTAGTCCTTTTCAAAGTACTTTAAGTGTGCACAATCATACTTGCTCTAACGGCCTTGGATCACAGGAAGCATTGCTAAGGCTCCTCCTTTTGATATGGAACTGCAAAGTAGCAGTCGAATTGTCTTTGATATTATAATCGACTGTCATGAAATGTTCACCGCGATGTCCCATCTTGATAGTAGTAGACAGCCAAACGGCAGCAGGTGCCAGATCGGGAAATAAGGCGACTGGTCCCATTCAAAGTACTTTAAGTATGCACAATCACACTTGCTCCAAGGCCTAGCCATCGCAGGAAGCACTGCTGTAACTACTCCTTCGGTATAGGCCGTAAAGCAGCAGTCGTATTGTCTTTGATGTAATCGACTGTCACGAAATGTTCACCGCGAAGTCCCACCTTGCTAGTAAGAAAAAGCCAAACGTGAGCAGGTGTCAGATCGGGGAATAAGGGGACTAGTCTACTTCAAAGTACTTTAAGTACACACAATCATATTTGCTCTAACGGCCTTGGTACCACTGGAAGCATTGCTAAAACTCCTCCTTTGAATTGGACCGCAAAGCAGCAGTCGAATTGTCTTTGATATAATAGTCACGAAATGTTCACCGCGAAGTCCGACCTTAATAATAAAAAACAGTCAAAAGTCAGCAGGTGCCAGATCGGGAAATAAGGCGACTAGTCCCATTCAAAGTACTTTAAGTATGCACAATCACACTTACTCCAACGGCCTTGCCATCGCAGAGAAGCACTGCTGTAACTACTGCTTCGGTATAGACCGTAAAGCAATCGCATTGGCGTCGATGTCATCTACTTTCAGGAAATGTTGACCACAGATCCCCATCTTGAACAGCAAACATCCAAAAGTCAGCAGGTGCCAGATCGGGCGACCAGGGCGACTGCGGCATTTCATGAATTTGTTTCGTTGCCTAATACTCCTGAGCTACTAACGCATTATGGCTGGGGGCGTTGTCATGATGCAGTTTCCAACAAAGACGCTATTTCTGTGGTCTTATCTATCGCATACTTTCAGGCAAATGTTGCAGGGCCTATACGTAGAACTCAGCGGTAGCCATTTGTCCCAGTGGGCGGTCTCCCAATGCGCATGCAACGAACTATTGAATCTCTTTGATCCGCTTATACCATTCGTACACAACGGATTTCATTAAAGCATTATCTCCGTACCCTTGTTACAAAGCCTGGGAGCTGACATATGAACATACTGTTGCACCTCTGCTAAGATTACGACATTCCACAAAATGCATGGAAAATACCTACAATTTAAAGGTTGTTATTTCCGACCGACCGACGTTATTGTCAGCCAACTATCAGTGAAGGTTTGCGAGGTCGGCTCGTACCCACGAACTGAATGTTAATTTTATTATATTTACTTCCTATTAATTTATAGTTTATGAAAGATATCATTGAGCTAAATTCTTCCGCAAACGGTATAGTGAGCGAAGCTAAAGTACATCTAGTAAACCACAAAGTCTATAGAATAACGAAGAGCGAGCCGGGAAGGTAATTCGGATTTGGAATGCTCAGCTCAGCAATACGACGACCTTGCTCCTAGACGAAGGGCTACTACGAATAGCGACGAAACCATCATGACATACCAGGATGACAGAGACTGCTAGGAACAATCTCTTCGACACAACGGACAACCGGGTTTGTGCACCTATTCTCCAGATTGACAAAGACAAATAATCTATATGATTGAACAGTTGTTTGAATGAAAACCAGCGCTTGTATAAATATGTGTCTGTATACAAGGTCGTAAAATATTTCGAATAGATTATTCGTAGTCGCATAATAATGCGATTACGAATAATCTATTCGAATAACCGTTATTAGATTCAAAGACATTGTTGCCACAAAAAATTCGTATGTGGCACACTTCTAGATTCACTCAAATATTCGATAGGTAGACAAACGCTACAACGAATAATCTATTGAATAAAACCGTCGTTAGATCACAAGTCAGGAAGTGCTACGAAAAATTCGTCGACGGAATTGTGATAGATTTGTGCACCCTTTCAACACGTTGGTAAGAGTTAATACGAATCATCTACTTGTTTGACCCTATTTAAATTCAAATGCACTGCTCTGCGAATTATTGGGCGACCTAAGGTCTCATGCATTTGTGCAATTATTTAGTATGTGGTAGAACGAACCTTATGTCCTACAAAACTATAGTTAAATTTTAAGGTAGTGCTACTTTCCAAAATTCATTGAATTAAGGTAAGAAAATTAAGGAAATCGTAGTTAAGTTGACAAATTTGTCGACGGTACCATCGTGGATCTACGCACCTATTCACATAGTTGGTAAGCACTCCTACGAACAATCTATTTGACAAACTGTATTGAAATTGAAACCTAGTGCTGCTACGAAGAATTCGTTTACGGAACCACGTGTTTCTGTCCCTATTTAACAGGTTGACAGAAGTTTTTGCAAACAATCTCTTCGAGAAAACGGTAGTGGAATTGAAAAACAAACCTCCTGTAAAATATTCACCAACGAAAAAGTGGAATATAAATACTATATCAACAGGTTAACAAAGACTATTACGAACAATCTTTTTAATGAAATAGTAGTTACGTCGACAGCTACAAAAATTCATCATTAGAACCTTTATTCACGTTTTTATGAGGTCACCAAAGTTCACTGTTTGCAATGTCTTCGTTTAAACAATAGTTTTATTCAAAACTGGTACATTTTTGAAAAATTTGTTAACGAAACCATTGAGGATGTCTTTCTCACCAGGTTCACAAAGGCTACCATAATCTCTTCGTTAAATCTGTAGCTAAATCGAAAGCCAGTCCTGCTTTGAGATTTTCGCCGAAAAATTGTTATGAATTTATGCCTCTAGTCACCAGTTCGTCAAAGATTTACGACAGAGAATATGTATGAACGACTGCAGTTAGACTGTTTGCAAAATAGCCGACTGATAACAGTTCTACTAAAGAACAGGGATTACCTTTCATCAAACCCGTAGTGCACCGATTCCTCCAAGTTGTATGGTTTTTGTACTACTGTCCAGGTACATAAAGAGTATTGCAATTGGTTTGTTTGGAATAATAACTTTCAACAAATACTAGGAGCTAAATTGAGACAAGAAGAATTAACAGTTACATTATTTCTAAACAGATTGTGTATCTGTTCAGGTAAATCCAGGTCAATTTGTAAATCAATAAAGGTTTGTTTCCAATACGAATATTGCATTTTTCAGGTACGTTTAAAATCAAAAATTAGGAGTTTTACTTCTATTGCTGATATTTACGATATTTTGGCCTTCATAAATGAAGCAACGCTGCGATTTTTCTCCCAAAACTGTGTAGCTGTAGTGCCTGTAGTACCTGTACCCTAATTAATTTAGTATCACATACGATTAATCCAAGGAGTTATATTTTATACACAATAATTTCTAATTGCATAAATTAGAAGTATTCTTTCTCGTTCAGATACTCCAATAGATAACGTATAATATTTTATGTTTATCTAAATTTTCATATAAGATTTGGAAATATTGTAGTCCTATTTTATGAAACAATTAGTCCTGCGAAGGATAGCAGCAAGTTGCTTCGATATGTTTTCATTAAGTTTCCGTTGCTTTCTAAATATAGTCTACATAATTAACTTACGAATACAATTTTGAAATTTTACTTTTGCTTAATTTCAAATCGAAAATATACTTAAATATTTTACAACTTCCTAGATTTACAGATACAACTTCTGCACAGAACGTGACGTCAGCCTTACCCTTCTACTAGCTGATACCGGCTCTGCTATATAAAGTAGCTATAGGAGACTATATAAGCAAGTTATTTCCGTATACAGAAACCTTCAAAAATTGTATATTTGCTTTACCGGAAATTAATCCCCATGTAACGTGCAATAAGTTTGGTAATACTATTCTGCAGTGGTACGTCTATGTCCTGAATTGTTCAGGCTTTGCGTAGTTTGAAATAGCAATTTGCTAGGATTTCCAGCATTCCGTAAAAGAAATTTGAATTTTAGTGTGAAGAAATTTCCTTTCGACTAATCAATTATTGATATTTTATATATAGTGAAACAAATTTATTCCTTTTGATAGTGAAAACTTATATATACACTGTTAGAAAAGCAGCTACGTACACTGCAAACTACTTTTATTGGTTCTGCATTTCCAATTCAATTGAAATCGAAGCTTAGCTGTAAACTATTTTTCATAGTAGTTGCACAAGCGTAAACTCATTTTGGCACTGTAATTATTCTGGTAAACTAACTGAACCACTTTGGTATATGTTCTTATACAACGACTTACATTGTGTACCACACTAAATGCAATAGTTGAATTGTGCATTTGATTATACTAATACAGAATGTACAGGATTAAATTTTTTAACTAGGGCTTAGGCTTCTCTCTACTTTGGTCGATCGTAGTGCAAATAGTTAGGTAACTCATAAAAAAATTATAAAGATGGCTTTACTGAACGTTATTTTAAACTCCCATTAAACTTCCTAGACAAAAGGATTCTAGGTCAATTAGTCAAAAATAGTTTCCATTAAGTACCTCCTTAGTTTTGCGCCAATACCTATTTAAATTTTATAAATATTGTGGTGGTAAGAAGGAAGGAGGTGGTAAAGGAGGCAATAAGTTTTCGTTTAACTAAACTATCATCTTAGTACGATCCTATACGGAATGAAAAATATTAATATTATTCGGCTTGTTCATACCAAAACACGTGTTTTTATGTACCGTGAGTTAAAAAAGTAAGTTCATAACGGTTGGCTATGGAATAATAAAATAATTTCTAATGCAAGCTTTATATACCAACTGACGATTAGGCACAGCCTTTCTAGCGCCATCTAGCGCAAGCGCCAGTACCTAATCGGCAGTGTTATGTTAGGTTAAGTTGCATGGTAAGTGTAAATAAATCAATTTTTGAAGAAATCAGTTCTGTTATTTCAATTTAGACGATAACAGTAACAACTAAATTACTACACTATTAAACAAATCATAACAAGTAGGTAATCATTAAAATTGGAAAAAAACTAAAGAAGCTGTTCAAAATGACCACCGTTTTCCTGCAGAAACAAACATACTCGTCTTGTCATACTATTAAAAGCATTTATAAGAATTTGAAGAGTTATAATGGCACACTGTTCCGTAATTCTGTTTTGCCGTTCCTCGATATTGTTAATAGGGGTCTTGTATACATTATTTTTCAGATAACGGAATATAAAGTAATCTAAAATAGTCAAGCCTGGTGATCTAGGTGGAAATTCTGGATTTGAGCGTAAACTAATTAATCGATCGTCAAAAAATTCAGGAAGATAATTAAGGGTTTCTTGAGCGGTGTGGACCGTCGCGCCATTCTGTTGGATGTAGCCTTGCTGAAGCTCATCCTCATGAAGCTCATTAATAAATTCACGTACAATATTCCGGTATCTCTGAGCAGCAATAGTTTCTTTTAAAATATGGGTCCGATAATATGTCTTCGAGACACAGCAATCCAAACACCAACTTGTAGTGAGTGAAGGGGAGATTCGCGAAAAGTATGCGAATTTGCAACACTCCATAACCTCATATATTTTGAGTTTATATACCCCGACAGGGTGAACCAGGCCTCGTCAGAAAAAAACGTTAAATTTAGCAATTCGTCGCTGTTCCTTAAATTTTCTTAGAACCACTGACAATACAAAATTCACCTATTGTGATCTGCTGGCAGCAACGCATGTAAAGCAAGAATTTTGTACGGGAACAGCATTGAACCTTTTTTGACAATAAATAGTATGGCAAGTTCCTAATGATAAACCAGTCTCTTGCGAAAGTGTACGTAATGATGTAGTCGGTTGCTCGTTCAAACGTTGACGAGCATCATCAACTCCATTTTGAGTACGAACTCTTGGCCTTCCAGCTCTATCTCTATGAGTAATACTCCCTGCATCTCGGAATACCTCAACACATCTTCTAAGTGCGCTGCAAAAATTTCCTCCAAAGACAGCAATATCTGGATATTGTTGCCGAAATTCTTCTAAACATGGTACCGCACTGTAAATCCGTTCGCCGTTCCGTTCTCTCGAACACCATTTCAACTTAATGGAATTTTCAATATAAACTTATGACAACAACAACAGTGATTTTTACTTTTATTTTCCAAGGCCAACCCTTATGTAATTAGTTTGTGAACTCACGGTAGAATAAGATTCCCATGTTTTGGAAAATAAAAGAGTATAGGACCAGAAACGTTTTGAACGAATTCCAAGCAGTTTCATAATTTAATGTGCTTCCATATAAAAATTCTCACACATGTGTTGACCTTTAGATTAAATTAGTTACATTATCATGTAAACAAGAAGCTACTAAACCACTAACAACCAAAAACTACAATTTTTTGCTGAGTTTGAGCTTGATTGTTACATCGATCTATCGTAATATTGCATTTATTACAATATTGTATTTACGATCAGAATCTTCTCATTAAGCTAGTGAACTAATTTAATGTTCCATCTTTTTTCTGTAATGGATTTGATAACCTAAACCTCTCCAGAGGATTTTATAAGGATTATAAATATCCCGAATGTGAAACGATCATGTACAACGGATGGACCACGATAGATTAGCAAACGATGTCGGAAACTTAAAGCCACATGGAATCAGACCATCAGCTAGACCGCCGAAAAGGTGGCGAAATTGCTGGATATCAACGTAGAAGAAGAAGAAGATAAATAGCCCAGGGTTTGTTAAATTTTAGTCATCGAAAGATCGCAACTTCCTGTTAATCCTGTATGCTCATCATGTCTAAAGAAGGTTTACTAAATGAAGCACAAGTCTGTTCCCTTGGGGGGTTTTTTTTAAACAAACTTTCCTCTCGACTGCCAGTAAACGACAACGAACCAGCAATGGTTATTAATGATATATAGATCGGTGTGACCATAAACTTAAAAATAAATAACTCTGGATGTTATATTAATAGCTATTAAATTTGCAGTAAAGACCGGACAATAGAGACCTAATCTACTTCTTTAAAATTATAGTGTTCCCGACGCCTTAGGGACAAGACTAACTAACTAAACCTTCTTGGGTTACAATAGTTATGTTTGGTTTGAATTTAGTGTCTCCGCTCATCTCTACATATTTCGTTTTACTTCATTAATTTGTAATCCTAGAGTTTTTGAAGTTACCTCAATACTGACAATGATCTCTTTCAGCTCCAATTGCGATCGTGCCAGAATGGCCAGGTCATCCGCGTAAGCTATAATTTGGTGTATTTCATTATATAAGGTCCCCTCTCTGTTTATACCAGTCTTCCTTATCATCCATATCTGGTAAGATAAAAAGTATCATCAACAGTGAATCCACTTCTCATAATCCTCTGTTTACATTGCACGATCTCGATAATTTTCAGTTTGCTGTAATTTTATTTCATGTAATTGTGAGCGTCATCTTCGTTAACTTTACTAATTTCGTTGTGATTCCTAGTTCCACCACTATCTTATACAAATGATGTCTATTCACAGAGTCATATGCTTGTTTAAAATCACTTTTTTTAGATTAGAAGGGTAAAAATCTGGTCTGTAACCCCACTGGTATTCTCCCATGTTTTGTTCTACGAGTATATATGTTTGCATCCTATCCTTAATATAATTTGCTAGTAGTTTATAAACAACATTGGGCAGTGCTATACCCGGGCAATTTTCACATTTGTTCCTCTTGAAAATTTGACATATTCTCAGATTGCCGGATTTTCTTGATTAGTCGGCATATTTTTTCCGTTATCGCCCCTCCACCATACTTGATTAATACCGCCTGAATCCCATTCTCTCCTGAACTTTTGTTGTTCTTGAGATGCTATATTATTATTTCAATTTCATTTCTGGTCGGTGGTGCTACCGTTTCTGGTTCATGATCAGACATTACAACTAGTTTTTGTATTTCAACTTCTTCGGGTTCCTTCGTGTCATTCAGTATACCTTTAAAGTATTTTGCCCGTCGTTCCAAACTCTTTTCCTAATTTACTGTCAGATTACTATCTTTGTCTCCGAAGTAAACCGGATTTGTCTGAAAACCTTTCTTTTTCTTTTGCACGCCTTGGTGCAATTGTCTCACTTCTTTGGTACTAAAGTTTTCTTCTAAATTTTCTAGCTCTTCTTCCCTATGTCTTCTATTCTTTGATCTATTTGTATGTTTTGCTATTCCTCTGTTGTTTATGAACTTCTGCCTTGCTTCTTTCTTCCCCTTTTTATCATATTAATTCTGGCTTGCTTTCTCTCTGCTACTTTTTCGGATTCTTCATCATAACAATATTCTTCTGTACTTCCTCTTTTTATTCCGAGTACTTAGTTTGCTATGTCTGCACTTTCTAATTTCTCCAATTTTCTTTCCATATTGGGGCCCTCCTTTGTCTTGCATCTCTACGTTTAGCTCTTTTACATACTTTACTATGTTATTCTCGCTCTGTAAGTTACTGATGTACAACTACTACATACTAATTGTATGCTATGGATAGTATAGCCTTGTTATGTAGAGTTACTCTATGTTTTTATTCCAACGAAAGGTTGATCTAATTATGTAATTTCTTAAATTGTAAATATTTTCTCTTAAGTTAGAATACGTGAAAAGTGCTTAAAGTAGACCAAAACTTATTAGCAGCCTGTTCTAAATAATAAAGTTAATTTAAATGTTTTATCGAATTGCCTTCAAATTAACGAGTCTCATTTTGTACTGTATATGACATTAATTAACCACTAAATGTAACATAAAGCCAGAAAAGCACAGAGTTGCTCAAATAAAGCAGACGTTAGTACTAATTAAAACTTTTAATTAACTCAATACGAATAGTTTTAATTATCTCAGCTTACACATAAATGTACCTAAATAATTTGAAGCAGAAACGCTAATATATATGCGTTTAAAAGAGAGCTCTTGTTTCATTTTGTAGTTATAATTTTAGTTTATTATAAGTGATTTCCATAAAATATTACATAAATAAAAATCTAATTGAATGGAATAGGAGAATTTTCCTACATATCTATTAAAAATTATAACTAAGTTGTACAAACATAAAGACATTGATTTTAACTAATTAGCCTTATAAATACTAAAGTTTAACTACAACAAATTGGTATTCATGAAATGCTCTTTTCTAAGATCGTAAAAGTGAACTTACTTTACTTTACCAATTCTAACTTCGATTAACAAGTAATACCTCTACCTCCAGGCAAAATTTGTTTTACATGCTCCAATACGTGGAATATTACATCATTCGACCCGGACATACTTTATCGCTCACGTTTTATGATGGAAAAGTGCTTTCACTCATAAAACGAACACGTGGCCCTGCATAAAATGTATAGACGTATAACACAACTTTTAAGCTCCTGCAAATTTGACAGCCTGAAGTACTTTATACCCAGTTTGCTCTAGTTCGGTAAATTAAAGCAGTGTTCGACAAAAATACGACTCTTGGAGGATTTTTTCCCCAGATTGCCTGTTTTATAGCGATCGTATTGTGTGATTTCGGGTGGGAGCGTTCTATTAATGAAAACGTACGTGGAAGCGGCAACAGGCAAATATATTATCCTGTCTTTAGAGAAATGGGGATATTAACGCTGCCGTAAAATTCATATATTCCTCTACCTTGGATGTTAATCGAATCAACGTGTTACGGGAGTAACTTATGTTTTATGAATCCTCCAATCAACATCCAACTATCCATATTTTCAAACATTGATTAAAATATGCTGTTTCAGGTATTAATTAAATTTCTATTGATGTTACTGATTTTGCTAAAGATGAAAAGGGAAGATAATCTTGTAAAAATACCTCTCCAAATATCGTTATTTCAAGATAGAAGTACCGATTTGGGAAATATCGTCGTATAACACAATATTGAAAAATATGCCGAAAACAAGCGGTTTCGAGAGAAGCAACTGAAAAAAACTCCACTACTACACCCAGGGTGTGACACAAACTTTACGCCCACCTGAAGGGCAAATTTGTCATCAAAAAGGTAAATTTTCAAAAACCTTTCTTAGCCAAGCTTCAGCTGTTCCATTTATTTTACCGAAATGGAGGCCCCCTGAGACGACGCCGTTAATTGTGAAATCTTCTAAAATCAGTTTATATTTTGGAATTTTTCTTCGAAGAACTTTACCGACATAAGAAACTACTGAGTGTACAAGGTCTTTCTGGAGTATCTTTTTCAGGTATTATTAGCTTAGATTTGATTGTTTTCAGTACACCTGTGTGTGAGACCTTGTTTAATATTAAGGGTGTTCGTTTTAAACCGTTTGTTTAAATAATGTTTGTTAAAAAATTAAAACCATTTAACCATTTTCCGTATATTTTGTCCGCTTCTTTAATTTCATTAGATGCTTTCTTAAATTCAACTGTTATACATTTTATCTTTGCGGAGGAATGTGAGGATTCCTGTAATGACAGCTCGGTTTAGCTTTAACTTCTTTACAGATACTTCTGACACATGAAGACAGCCTTGATCCGTTCAAATATACCAGACGAAATAGAAATTTGTGTATTTCTAGCACTTCGCCATTAGCAAGAAGTATTTTCTCAACACTAGTGATCTTTTCATTTGTGCTTACTTGATTGTCTTCCTGGCCTGAGCTTGTATTTTACAGAAATTATTATTTATTTAGCGTATGGCCCGAAATTTATTTCCTGTCTAATCTGTGAAACTCAAAATTTGACCAGCGTGTAGAATATTACGTAAATGGTATACATACCATAGATTGGGTTTTTAATTTCTTTTTGAGCAACGCATTCCAGTATCACAAATTAATTGGAAATCATTTGTTCACAAAACTCATTTTCGAATGTCTTTTCAAGAGCAATTATAACTTTTATACGAATAACTGGAATTGAATCAAATTTAAGTTGTTGTTATGCACGTGGTTGACAATTCAATATTTTAGAAAGTCTGTTACGTCAAAGTGGCCAGACTATAAAAATTTGAAACTTCTCTCGTGTGTAATGTATCCTAACCAAATCTACACTAAATATTAGCCCATCACAGAGTATGGACACATTTCGGAAATTATACCAGTTTTACGCTAAATTTCAACATACATTCGGCTGTGCTGAAAGTAACGTTAGTTCCATACTGGTAACAAAAATATTTAACATCTGATCTGTTGGCAATTCGTTCGAAAGTAGATTTGGAGACTATAAGTTTGACAAGCAAACTGAAGATGCTTTAAAAATTGCCATCAAAGTGATTTTGTTTCGTCAAGATTATCAAACACGAGCAAGGTGCTGTGTTCGATTACTACAGCAAGTAGTTCATACCAGTTTGCCGACTTAACCCTGCTGCTATGCTTGGATCGGTTTGACCCGTATATAATTATAATCTTTTTGTATCTTAATATTTATACTCAATATTTATTGAATTGTTTTCTTACTTGTTGCAGATTACATAGACTGTGTGTTTTTTTAAAATTAGGTAGACCAGTTAATTTTTATATGAAACTTCTGAAGAAGAAAATCATACTAGAGAAGACAGTAATTATGAGGCAGAGTCAGACGATGACGTTTTAGACAGCACTCTTCAAACAAAAATATTACAGTGCAAGCGGTGAAACCTGTTCAGACAGTCCAATCTAAAGACAATACCATAAATTGGATGCTAGATCGATTTTTACTACAAGGTCTAGCAATTAGTTCCAATATTATCATAAAATTTGCACCCAGTCTGATTAGTTACTGTATTCAAAGAGTCTAGGATATAGTCTGCATTTCAACTAATTTTGAATAGTTCCTTGGAAAATATCATTTTGAGAATGACTAATATTGAAGGGCGTATGGTGCACCGCAATAATTTGCAAGAATTAGATGAAATTAAATTGCAAGCATACATAGGTTTGCTACTGTTAGCTGGTGTTAACAGACCACACGGTGAGTCCACCAAAAGGTTGTGGAATGCAGAAACAGGCAGACCTCTTCTTCGGGCAATAATGCACTAAAACAGTTTTATTGTATTCCACGTGTTTTACGATTTGATAATAAAAATGATCGGCAAGAAAGAAGGCAACGTCGTAAGATCGCACCTATCAGAGATTTTTGTGAAGAGCAGGTAGAAATACTACCAACACTAGCGAAAAAGTGACTCTAGATGAACAATTAGTTGCCTTCAGAGGTTGTTGTCCCTTCCAACAATGTATTCAAAGCAAACCTTCAAAATACGGCATCAAAATATGGACGCTCTGTGATATTGCAAGTTCTTACGTTCTACAAGTTCAAGTATACACGGGCTTTAAGGACAGAACGTAATTTGTGATACCTTTTTACATCGCAGAAGTTGGGTCAAATGCTTCCCAAAGGAAATCTTACTACGTTAGGGACGGTTAGGAAGAAAAAACCTGAGCTGCCTGTCATGGGAGTAAATAAAGATATACATTGCTCCTACTTCTATTTTACTAAGAACACTACCGTTGTGTCATAACAAAAATAAGTCATCCTAGTTAGTACACTCCAATAGTAAACAAGTAAGCGAAAGAGATGATAATAAGCAACAAATTGTACTTCTGCAAAAGGATGAGCTGGATCAGCTACTCACTACATATACATTCGAAAAAAAAAATCGATGGCCTAAGATTGTGTTTTATAATCCGGTATCTTAGATACCAGTGCCTACAACGTGTTCGTCTTATGGCGAGAAATACATCTGGATTTGTGTTCTATTTAGAAAAAGAATATTTTTGGAACAACTGGACAAGCAGCTATTATATCTCTTCATTTCGGCAAGAAAACATCTACCTCGTACTGAACAAACTGTTTCTGTAATGACAATTCAACAACTGAATCTTTAGAAGATACACATTAACCCCCACCTGGAACCACCAACAAAAATAAGCGAGCACGCTGCAAATTGTATCCTTCTAAGTGTGGTAATAAAACAAATACGGCCTTGTGGATATGCCAAAATATTTTTGTAAAGCACATGTGGCTTGTTGTTGTACCAATTAAAATATTTAACGCACCATATAATTTAATCTTTTCTCTAGGATTAGTTTATTTCGAATTCTATTACATATAAAATAATATTATATCACAATAATAGAGACAATGATGCACAAACGTTGCGGTTACTTTGGTTTGATTTAGTATTTCAGAGTAAGAATTAGTAGAAGTGTATAGTCTGATCGAGGAGAACAGCAAGGTTAACAAATTATTTTATGTTTTAAGGGCGGGGATGGCTCAGTGGTAGAGAGCCAAGCTTTGGATGTAATAGTCCAAACGCTTCCCCATTCAAATCTCCCCAGGGTCGGAAATTTTTCTAATTCCCTGGGTGGTCGGTACTGGGTCCTATTCTCCATTTGCCATTGGGGATCAAATTAATGGGACTCCTCGTGCTACGATCGCACTAGAGGAGTACCAAGATCATATACACAAACAATTCACCACACCCCAGCAGGTTAAGCATGGTTACGCACCAACACCGTAACCCGCAGAGTCGGGCCCTGTTGTACAAACTAACTTAACCTTGTCTCAAACCAAAAGCGATGGGCCTCTAAGGCCTGTGAAAGCTTCATAATAATAATAATATACAAACATTTTATAGAACGTGGCTGTAGATAGCTGTCTCTATCCTAGCCAAATGTTAACCTTTGGTTTATATACAATAGGAGGATTAGGTTCTAAAAACTAAATCAAATTTTAATTGTATTATATTTGATTAACAAATTTAAATTAGCTTAACAAGATTATCAGGCTTACAGTTTAAGATGTTTGTAGTCTATTATTAAGGTATGTGGTTTGTACCAGTTTGATCAGGACTATATAATTTTAGTGCGATTACGTGACCATTATTTTACTCATGTTATATTTTTGGCATTGCGGCGGGTAGGAAACAACATTTCTATCGGGAATCAGTGACCAGCTAAGGGGCGGAATTATACGCCAATGCATATCCCACTTGCAGTAAAGCAGTAACGCGATATTTAGTAATTTCACGTTTCCCTCGTTAACAGCCTTTATGTCCCACTGTTAGGCACCAGCCATTTCGAGCCCACGTGCTTTTCCTCGTGTTAACTACAAACCGAAGGATATTAATTCCAAAGAAGGCTTAGGTATTTACACCCAAATGCCGAGATCGGGTTTGGGAATTCTGTGTGGTGGGTCGTAGCACAACTGATTATACGCTGCTTGAGTAGTATTCAATGATCTAATGTATTCCGATTGAGTATACCATATGCATGCACGCATGTAGACCAATCAAATCCAATCAATAGACTTCAATTGTTGACTTGGTTCCTAGTGAAAATGGCAGCTTAGTTGCCGAAGTGCGTATTTAGATATCCTAAATATTGTAGTGGTAAGAGGTGTTTCCAAAGTTTACAGTAATATTTATATAAGTTGGTATCTATTTGAGGGGGCAAGGTGTCTGTAGGTTTTTTTTTATTTATCAAAATAGATAATTGCTAACCAGAAGCAAACACAGTCAAAATGCAGGATATTAAACGTAGAAATCATACTCAAAACATTTTTGAAAGTACCAAGAAGTTATAAGTTGTATTGAAATAAATATAAAATACTCAGAATAATTGTAATAACCTTAGTTCCCAGAATAAGAGCATTGATTTATAAAAATTAAATATGGATCTCATACCCTTACTCAAAGAATGCGAATTAAATAAAAACAAAACCGTCTGTAATTTCAGTGAATGAAAATACAAAATAAACGGGACATGGTGACAAAGATGGGATACACATACTGAACAACCGGTTTTCTTAAATACCATGTGGTTAATGTTTCTTATTTACGATAAGAATGTTATGATTATTTTTGATGTTTTATAGGACTATTAGTTCAATATTTGCTGACCTTTTATGTACGGTGCAACCTATCATAGATAGACTAATTCCAAGAAGGCTGGTCTCCACATATTTATTTAAAATTTTCTAGGTGCCAAAAAAAGATCTAAATTGAAGTGTAGAGAACATTTACGTAATTTACGTATTGAAATAACTGTGTTATTCACTGAAATATATATCTAATTTAAATTTAATACAAACCAAGCTACTCAATCAATTTATTACGAAATTTGAATAAAGTTAAATGACATCGGGTTCGAAATTATAATCGATTTTTAGCCTTTAGAATACGTTCTGCAGCCTCGTTAGTAAAATAATTGCTTTTCAACTGGGAAATTTAATTTTATGCTAATTGGTAATTACATCCCAATTCTAAAATTCAACCCTTGCTTTGAGATTCTAAAAATTAAAGGTGGAATTCTGCTATAAAATTACAGATTCATTTTTAAATTAATTTATAAATTTAGTTCAGCAAAGTAAAAATAAAAAGCACCCAGACACGGAACTATGCTATGGAAATATTTTTTTTTGTAGCGACCCGTATCCGCCTTCCTCACAACTGAAATTTTTTCCACCGGGCGAGGGTTAACCAGAAAACATATCAATATTCGATTCCAAATAAAACTCCTAGCAAAAACCATGCATAACATAAAAACATCTATAAAAGAAAATGCAAGAAAAGAAATTCAGAAATGAAGAAATTGCATATATTTCTCTAAATATGAAGCCGACTGAAAAGTACAAACTAATTAAAATTGATGTGGCGGGGAATTGCCATAGCCGTTTCTTGCTCCTGCTGCCTCTGGCCGTTGTTGGGTCGGAGGCGCAATACATAGATCGACAAGACCGTCGCCGCGCCGGCGGTATCTTCTGATTACAGTTCAAAGGATCCCACGCCGCCGAGTTCAAAAGAGTATCCACTTCAGCATTCTTTTGGCAGCGGGCTGCGGGGTATTCATTGATATATTTAGTAAAGAACTTCACCCGGGTAATTATTGAGGGTTTTCCAAAGTGCCCTGGCTGTTTGTTTTTTGCTAAGTTTATACTAAGCATGAGACCGGCTCGCCGCGGGTTGGCCGCCTCTGTTCTAAGGAATAATACAAGCTATGGTCTTGAGGAACTATATTATAGAGGTTGCGTACAACTGAAACCGACATACGAAACGTTATTTTAAGAAAACAAGTGCGTACGGATGTAATTCCGAAAAGGCTTTGTTACGGAGTTACACTTACCCACTTGTGGTTTTGATTCCTTTAACGCTAATTACATCAGATATCGAATGACATATGTTAGGAAGTGGTTTGTTGTCTACTGTGAATATTACTTAAACGTACGCGCATCAAATAAATATTTTCAGAAGCATACTTAAGTCCTGTCGGCTCTCAATAGCATCAGGATTATAAAGGTTTGAACGAGAGGCAGGCCAGGCAAGTGTTTCTTGGAATGTGAGGAATAAACAAGGGGAGCAGGGTGTCAAGAGGGGTCACCAATGGCAGTCTACAAAAGATAGTGTTGTTGGTAGATAGATAGGCTTGCATGCGTTTAGCATAATATCCAATTAACTGCGTTTGCGAACCTACTAGCTGATTGCGATGCGATTATCTTCTAAGCGGAGGCAATGTGCTAATTTAGTATTACGACTTGTGTATTTATGGGCTAAAAAGACAATATCAGCTAATAGCTGTGGCATCGCCGGCTAGGTTATGGTTTATATCCCATGAAGTGTTATATGTGTTTACCCAAATGGTTACGTATTATCTGCTTGTTATTGTATGTGATTTACAAGCGTTGTGTCCTACTGTTGTTATTAGAGAAGATTAGTATGTTCATGCAAGTAGTTGTTAGAAACAGTAGCGTAGTTAATATAAGTAGCTATATGAGTAGATAATATTCGTGCCATGATTAGTCATTATTTACCTAGCAATCATTTGGGAGGTAGTCAGTTGGAAGAGGTGGCATCGAAAATGCGCCTACGTCGAATTATTATTGTTATTAGGAATGCAACGTCAATGCCAGGATGGCATCGATTGACTTTCGCGCGGGGGATTTAACACTAATTATATTCTCCCCTTCACATGTGGGGCTGAGAAGGTACGCCCCTCAAATTATATATCGACATAAACGATATTTCGACTACCAGCCGAGCAACGAAATGAACGTATTCGAGAAGTTTTTATCATTCGAATGAATTACTCGCATCTTGAAATATCTCGAGATAGATTCAAATCTAATATTTCCAATGATTTTATTTGAGATACGCCCGTTACTACTTTTTATACGCCCCCCGTAAAGTCAACCTTAAGTAAGTTAAACAGAAAAATTAGAAATTACCTATCGAAGAAATATATACAACAGACCAATCTAACAATAATGTAAATATAACTGAATTCGACCTTTCATTGATATATCAGAGAAAAATGCTAATATTGTAAACAAAACATGTAAATTCAAAGTATCATTTGCAACAAAAGACGCTTATAATACGGTATTCAATGCAAAAGAATTGGCTAACGATCTGTTAAAATTAGGTATTTACACATTAAACTGTTCGTAGTGTAGGTCAGTGTATATGGGCCAGAGTAATTTTGATACCATTTATACAAACCGCATGTACGCTCATACAAATACAAACACTCAGAGAAATCTATCTGCATTGATACCAAGTAATATAACGAAACTGGAACACTTCTGCGACGATAAACGTAAATTGGATACACTTAAGGCCTTTCAAATTCATAAACACACTTTAACAAATACGTAATGAATGAGCAAATTAAGCACATAATTTCCTCGGTATTAGAAGTTATGGAATAGACCAGAGTCAAATTCGAAATCATAATCAAGTGTTCTGTCAACTACAAATGTTAATATTGCTTTTGAAAATGAATATAATATGTGAAATTACTTATAAAGCACGGAACAAATTGAAACCTGTTAAAATTATGAACATTTTGAATTACAAATTAAGAAGTAACTAAATACTCTTTCATATACAGGGTCGATTAATGGAATTCCATCGAAAAGCGGAAACTAGAAAAAGAGTCAGTCAAATGGAACATTTTCAGTGAAGTAGGGATCAGCATAAAAAATTGTAAGCGCTTCTATTGATCCAAACACCACTATTTGCAACGCGTTTCATGTGCGTAATTTATCAGTGATGAACCCTGGAGCACACAGATAATTTATGGCTCACTAATCGTATTACCGCACTGCCTCACTCATCGATGGAGGAAATGTTAGCCTGCTTAATGTACTGAAATGGACTGTCCTTAATTAAATAATATTAAATGGGGATCAATTTTCAATATTCGATTTGATTACATTAACATACTTAACAGCGCCCATTATGTTTTGTATGTATGTCAAAACTAAATTTGACTTTTATTAAATTACCATAGTTATTAATGAGAATAGTTAATAAGCGTTAATGTAGAAACCATTTTATTTTACTGCTACCAGGTGGTACTCTTTAAATTAGAGGATATATAAAATGCAACTGCCTAATGAATAACTACAAACCGACCGCTAACACCGTCGATGCCAAATGTATTCGCTATCATGATGGAATTAGTAAAGGAATAGATAGAAGTTACGATAGCAAATACTAAGTCTGGAGAAACAAGTGGGGAGTACAATACAGATCCTGTAATGGTAAAATGGTTGGGGGAAGAAAGGAGAGCGCGCTAGGAAAAATATGTAATGATATTTGCAAATCAAGTAGAATACCAAAGAACTGGGAAACGATATAATAGTACTAATTGATACAATGGGGGATAAAACAGAATACAAGAAATATAGAGCCATATGTTTAATATAATCGGAATCAAAATATATACAAGGATAAATGAGGAAATACTAGGAGAGCTTGTTAAACCTGAATTAGAAGACGAACAAGCAACATAAAAGCGAACGGAAAAACAGGGGATAACATAGATATTGTAAGAAACATAGTGGAAAGAATAATAGAAAAAGGAGAGGTGCCATAAGTATTTCTAATTGACTTACACGCAGCATTATTTGAAAATGTTTTGAATAATTTAGAACAGCAAGGAAACTGATTGATTTGATAAGAAGTATCTACAAGAGAGTGACAGGTAAGATACAAATAAATAGAGAACAATCAGAGGAATTCGCAATGAAAGAAGGCGTCAAATAAGGAGACAGCTTAAGCTCACTGTTGTCTATTACTTATTATAATGGACAGATTGACTAAAACTACAGATATAAAAGACAGCAATTCAAAACACCGAATGTAGTGCCGATGAAAATGGCATGTTTAATATATGTAAACGATATAGTCCTAATAGCACACTCAAAAACAGCTGGGAAGAAAGAAACTCAAATGGCAATAAACATAATTAAAAACACAGAGAGCTAAAGTCACATAGAAAATATGAAAGTATTTTACAAAGTCCGGGAGTTGGAAATACTGGCAAATAATCTTGAAAGTGTGATAACAAGTGACGGAAAAATATATAAACAGAGAAACTACGAAATGAGTAAAGAAAGCAGAGAGTACATCTTCGTCTTCATTTCAAACTTTATTTGTCCGTTGTTGGACAAACGCTTCCCCGATGAGTCTCCAATTCTCTCTATTTTGCTGCTTATTTCTCCAGCCAAAGCCAGCGGTCCTCTTCATATCATACGCCGTTTCTCAGGTTTGCATTACTTTGTTCCACCTGTTGTCACTTGCTTTATTCTATGACAATGTAGAATCTCTATTTAAGTAAAACTACATGTTCGACAGCATCCTTCTGTTTTTTTTGGTGAATGTATTCGTTTCTTTTTCAAACGCTTAATTTATGTTCAGTATTTATCTCACACGAAAGCGATGGACCTCGAAGGCCTGTGAAAGCTTCATAATAATAATAATAATTTGTCGTTCCATGCTTGTCTGTGTTTTGGGGAGTTTGTCCTTAACTACTTCTGATAATTCGTGAAATACTAGTCTTCGTAGGTGGAGTGGTTCTTTTTTGTTTTTTGAGATGAATAATAACTTTCCAAAAGCTATTCATGCAAGTCGAGCTCTTTGGTTCTCTTTCTCTACTAAAACTTGTTGCCCCATATACACGTATTCATTGACCTTTTTCAAACTATTGGGAGTACTACTATACATTAAATTGGATAATACTAGGTTCTAGGTAGGGTAAAAGGAAACAGGTTCAACTTAAAAAAAGATATAGAGGTATTTGTAATGAATATTGAACACTCCAAAGGCAGTGCGAAAGCAAAGTTAATGCAGCAGAAATAGAATATTGAAGGAAAATAGCAGGAAAACGAAATGGGGCCGCATAAGTAATGGGGTAAATAGAAAGGGATCAATTAAAATAGCTTGGTCACGTTTCTAGAATAGGTAAAGATTGACTACTCAAGAGGATAATGGAGCCAGGCAAGCATAAAAAAGAGACGGGATAAATCAAGCAAGACGTGGATAAATGGACTGGTAGAAATAGAAAATCAGAGGGGGAAAAACAACTGGATAAGTGAAGGCACTATCAAAAAACTGAAAGGACTGTAGCACTGTGTTGAGGAATACAAAGGAAAGCAAAACTTCTAAAAGGGCATACGGATATAGGAACAAGAACAAATATAACTATAAATTTGTATTTCAATACATAGAGATAATAATAAAATGCAATATTCCAGACATCGTCAGATGGAAAAGAAATAGAAGAAGGAAATGGATTCAGCATGTGACTAGAAAGATAGAAGAACGTTTCATAAGAATAGCATGGAATGGTAAACCAAGAACAGGGCGACCGCAGAGAAGACCGAGTGAAAGATGGCAAGACTACTGGACTTCAACGTCCCAAGATCATTAAATTGGAACTAACAGGCCTAAGGTCTATACTACTACTACTACGAAGAAGAAGAAGAGATAATACATTACCACTGTCATTTATTGAAGATGTATTCCTTTCTAATAGTGTGGTCTCTAGCAGAATTCTGGCTAAATTGGTAGTAGGTACTGTGAAGACTGTAGGTCCCCTGTGTTTCTACCTTAGCGCTGAGGAGAAACACGTGGCAGAGAAGAGGCCGATGCCCAGCAGTGGGACGGAAAGGCTGTTGATGATGATGACTATGAAGATTATCGTAAAATTCAATGCCAAGTTTCAAGTTTGGTCGCTGAAGGGTTTTTACTGTAAATTTCATTATTCTAAAGGTTTTGGCTACCTTTTTTGGATTTTGGAAAATAAGATTTAAAATTTTGATTATCTTTCAAGAGCGATCCAATCTCTAGCGCTCATTTTTGTAGCTACCAAAAATTTTAAAATCATTCTTCATCACAATAATGGTTCACGGAGTAGCAAATATTTGGAAAAATAACACTTGGAAATTATTTACGGATGTAGGGTCTGACTACTTCAAAAGCCCTTTCTGTTATAAATATGCAAACAAAACAAAAATATATTCTCATTCGTGCTAGACTTATTAGAATCTCATTAGCACTGTTCTATTTAACTTTCTACTAGTAATAGACAGGCTTTCAATTAAACTGTAACATTTATGTCCAGGAGCCTTATTGCAATTAGAAAGCGATTTAGATTATCGCAAACTGCAAAATCCTCGACGGAGCTTTAGTTAGAAGTTGAGCTGCTATACACACACAGGATTATAAACTGATGATTTATTAACCAAACTAAGCCTAGTTATTATCATACTGGAAATTAACTAATGCATGGTGTTAGATGGATAATCAATACAGGATCTGTCAGGTTCTAAACGATTCGGGAAGTGCAACAAGCCTGCACTATTATATTCTCTTTATGCTAAATTGCAGCATAGTTTTCAATGGGAAAACTTATAAATTATTTGGAATGCCACTAACTGGCAGGAAAACCATTCAGGATTAATGGATAAGTTTATATACATACTAGAATAACTTAGACAAAAACAAGAAACAGCAAACTAAAACATCTTGGTAAATTTGAAAGCGTTGTGTGTTGAATATAAATGAAAAGGGCATTTCGTGTGCAAATTTTATAATTGCAACCTAGCAATTTAGCTAACACATCCAAGTTCAGTCGAGTTGTCTTGAGGAACAGATTGTTTACATGGTAACTGAATATCTTATACAGTTATGCAGATATCAGAAAATTATCAATAATTCACACGAATACTGATACAAGTTCATAACTTCGTTATTTTGAATACGAAAAATACTTTTAGAAAAGTTAAATGATTGAAGTAGTACTAAAGTAATTTAAAAGTTAACCTGTAGTACTTCCGGAAGTAATATCAGCTTTCTATTCTTGTATCAAATACGCATAGAGGAAAGCGGGGCAAAAGTCCGAGGTTAAGCTTCAAACTGCTCATGCAAGTACTACATACTAAAATAATTACTAGTCAAACTTTTATATGTTAATTTATTCTTAAATTTATCAGAAAACTCATACTATTTTACTAAATTATTAAAACTTACAGTATAAAAATTAGTTATATTCTGAAAACAGTTTCGGCTATTTGCCCCATAGGTTGGGGCAAACGTCCTGACACTATGGGGTAAAACTCCGAAACAGTAACTCTAAATTAAGAAGGCACAGAAAATTTACAAAAATCAAATTATAGCAACTAAAATACATGAAACTATAATAAAGTAATATGTATTATACCAAATGCAATTTCCTTATTTGTCTCATGAGCATTGTTGGCACTGAAATCTTCCGTTTCCACTATAATCAGTGCAGTATTCATGCCACCAATCTTTGCATTCGTAGCATTGTATCTAATCCGCCTGGGGTGGTTCTACATATTGCTGTCTACATTCGGGGCAAAAATATTTTTTATTATTTTCTGCCTTTTTTTTTGAAACCCCTTTTCCCTTTTTCGATACTGAAAATAGATACTTCTTTGCTTTTTCACCGTTTTTGGTTTCTTTTTCCTCTATTTTAGACATGAACGGCGAACTGGAAATAATTTCAGACTTGCATCTAACACGCCGACGTTTCCGAGGGGATGATATTTTCGGATACGGGCGAATATCTTTGGGTGAAACATAATCATTCTTACTCGTAGAACAGCTTGCTTCAGCTTCAGAAGTTTTTTGTTTTGAGGTTGAATGGCTTGGTTCACTTTCATTACC
>JABXWE010027212.1:0-22338 GCA_014611495.1 Limonius californicus | reverse complement strand
GGTTTAATTAACTCCCAAAGTTTTTTCTTAGTAATTTTGCCCTGAATTTCGACATTGTGGTGGTTAATCAACCATTCCTGCAATACACCTTTTTTGCAAGAAAATGTGGGCGGCTTGTCAAACTGCACTGAATGATACGGTGCGTTGTCCGTAACCACGACAAATTTTCCTTGCAACTTGTCCAAAGCAGGAATCAGGTGATTAACCAACCAATTTTGAAAAATTTCACCATTCATAGTTTTATGATAGCCCTGTCGTTGTTCTTTGAGTCTAGTAACATGTCGCACCCTTCCAAAAAGCCTAAATTACATCCCGCATTCAAAATCGTGAACATCTTCCCCCCACTTTTAATTTTGGCTGGGTTACTTTTAAGATCGGTTTCGTGTACCCATTGACGACTGGCGGATCCATTTTGGTAGATCCACGTTTCGTCTAGGTACACGAATGTCACATTTTCACTAGAAGTTTGATATTGGAGAAATTGTCTCCAAAATTTAATTTTGGATGCAACGACGTGTTTTTGTTCACATAAAATTTTGCGTCCATTCACCATTTTGTGTTTGTAACCCATTGTGTGAATAATTTTGAATAAAGTAGTCCTGCCCTCCTTGTATTCCAAATTTTCGCGAGAGTCAGCCAAGAGTTTGTCGAGAGTAAAATGTTCATTCTTCAGATGATACTGCCAAATTTGTCGTTGCAAATCTTTTCTAAAAGTGTAATTTAAGAAAACGTCCATCTTAGCACGTTTACTACAAATGGATGGTTTCAAAACGTCCTGTCCTTGTGATAAAATGTCCCTTATATAACGCTCAGACACCTAAAATTATAAGTAATTTGCAATTGCATATTTAAGAAATAATACATGGTTACCCCAAATATACTAATTCTCTTTTATAGTGGTTGAAAGCTTTCACAATTTGCGCTTTAGTCAGTTTGTTAATAACTTTCACCATTCTGACAATTAAGTAGGTATATTATGTGTTTTATTATTCCTAAACTTACTAGATTATTTTAGAAAAGTAGGGGATCCTAGAGCTGGCAACTGGGCAATTTCATTTTGACATTGCTGGAAATCAATCAAATAATATTTAAGATATTTGCTGGATGGCAAATCAATCCTGAATAGATTATACATTTAGTTCAAGTAGAAAAAGTTCATTAATACCAACTCGAAAAACCCTTGTTTTTACTGTGTTATCAAAATTTTATGCTAAGGTCTGTATGACACGGCACAGAATTTTGTACAAAATTTTGTGCTGTCATACAGGCCTAACATCACGTTATGATAATAGGTTTGTTCCAACACCTCGAGAACCCGTTCATCGCATGACCACGCGCATGCGCAGTAGATAAAACGGAACGCATTTTGTCTATTGCATTTGCGCGTGACCGTGCAATGAACGGTTTATCGAGGTGTTGGAACAAACCTATTAGCTATAGAGCTTTTGGCATTTCATATGTGGTTTGTGAGGTTAATTGTTTTTTTTTGGGGTAATTTAGTAGGAACTGTAACCTTTCTAACAACCATGTATAGAGCAGTCTATATTGTCAGTAAGAGTAAAATGTCCACATAAATTTGAATGACTTCATTGTCAAGCTTCATACTATACCAAGATTGAAAGTGAATATTGACAACACGGAAGTGGAAAGTAGTATTTTTTTGGATTGGTATTAATGATCTCGCTGTACAATAGTTTGAGATATATAATATACTGAAGACTTGAAGTGTGTGTTCGCTACAAAAAATGAGATAATGGATAAGTGTTTCGAAAAGTTCGAACAAGGTAATCCTTTTTTTTTTAGGTAGGAACTAAAAATAAAGTGTCGTACGTAGCTGCAATGGCAGAGCAAATGTCTAGGTTTGAGCCCTAGATAACACCAAAACAGTAGAACAAAAATGTTTAATGGAACGTGCAACAAAAATTCCTCGGCCCGCCTTTGGCAACTGTTATATCTGTCACTTAGATTTGAAGTTAAATTGTATGTTCCCTACGCTTCTACTGTAGAAAGGAGTGGTGGTGCCCAATAGTGAAACTTAGTGTTGACTAATCGTAAACAAGAAATGAAGAGAGAGAAAAACCTTTCTTTGAATAAAACTTTAAACAACTGCTGAAAAGATCTCTTTAAATTTCTTTTTTCCATTTTTTGTTCTCCTTTTACCATCTTAACATTATTACTGGCCAATTATAAACTGTAAAGCTACATTCGTTTTCAGTGTAACACCCCAATACCTCTAAATAGTTACCATGAGCTTATTTGCTAGTCCTTGCTAACAGCCATATCCTGAGTAGTACTCCTGTTGACACTATGACTATTTGTGCTTGATTTTATTTTAAATATGTGTATATATCTATTAAAGTCACAATAGAGGATGCCACTGTAGCACACATACATTAAAAATAGGCATTTTTAAGATTGTCAAGTTTGCAAACCACTTTTGTAAGTCTATAAAAATTTACCTTTCTATTCAGATTCATAAACACTAGTAATTTAAAATAACATTTCTAAGCTGAATGCTTATAATAAGTTGTATTTGACAATTTTCCTCTATTTCAGTCTGTACAGAAAAAGAAAATCCATCCAATCCACAAGGCACTTGATCACTTTGATGACTTCTATAAGCAAGTGTTTACACACAATTGGCCCTCGATACGCGAAGGATTGTTAGGTCAGCAGAAATACATAGCTGTTATAAATAACTACTCAGACACCGATGAGACAATAGCAAACCTCGAAAATGGTGGAGCTTTAAACATGCGTACTCTTTTCCATTTGGAAAAGGGCTACATACATGAAAGGTATGAGAAAAACAAGAAAGTGCGTTACTTGGAAAAGATCTGGAAAATGGAGAAAGAGATAGATGAAGCAACACAGCAGCACAGTTCGCTTCAAGCAGAGGGAGACAGTGAGCTTAAAAAGGAATATTCTCTAGAAGCTAGTATGCGAGATGCTGATATTGATACTTCACGACTGATAGACGACAGTAGCGGTTCAATGGCACCAATTCTAACTCAGTTTGTGCCAGCAACAAAAATTAAAGGCAAAGAAGATTGGATTTCTGAATCACAGCATTACAGCTATTATGAAAAGGGATCAGATATTACAGTACAAATTGAAAAGCAATACGATATTCATTTCCCAGAACACTTAAATGTCTATTGTTATGAACAAAGTAATTATTCAAGGTTTGAATCACCCAAGAAAGGCATCACTGGTGTATACAACTATTATTTAATGGACGGCGGCTCGGTTCTCCCTGTTTTAGCATTAGACTTAAAACCAGGCAATAAAATACTTGACATGTGTGCTGCACCTGGTGGCAAAAGTTTAATAGCATTGCAAACTTTATACCCAGAATATTTAGTATGCAATGACCTAAGTGTATCTAGAGTGAATCGAATATTTAATGTTTTGGAGCAGTATTTTTATGATTTAGATGAGAGATGGATTAAACCAAAACGGTTAAAAGTCACACATGGCGATGGTCGAACAATTTCTGAGGATATTTACGATAGAATACTGGTAAGTTCCAAATTATTTTTAAATCACACATAACATTATTTAAACTGTTCTAGGTGGATGTGCCATGCACTACAGACCGACACTCAGTTACTGAAAATGATAACAACATATTTAGACCAGGGAGAATCAAAGAAAGATTGAAATTGCCTGAACTCCAATGTGCCCTTCTAGTTAAAGCTCTTAAATTAATTCGAAAAGGTGGTGTTGTTGTATATTCCACATGCTCATTAAGTCCCATACAGAATGACGGTGTTGTTTATATGGCCTTAAAACAGATATGGGAAGAAACACGAAGGGAAATTGTCATAAAGTAAGTGAAAAAAATATTGTATTTATAGTATTTTAATATATTCTTACATTGCAGAGACTTGAGCCCAGCTCTGGCACAAGTTCGAAGTGTATATAAATTAGCTGATCAGAATTTAATGAAATATGGACACCTAGTCATTCCATTTGTGCCACAAAACTATGGACCTACTTACTTTTGTAAAATGGAAAGAATAAAATAAATTAATTTTAAATGTAAACCTGTAGTAATCTTAAAAATATACCCTGTATACGTTCCTGTAATTAATCCAAATTTCTTATGGCATCTCAATTCATATTTTCCCGTGGGCGAGATTAAAGACACTGCCAACTGCCATTGTAATCGAAAACTAAGCATAACCTTACTTTTGGGGATTTATGAAAAAATGAGTACTCCAATATTAACCGCGCTTCAACAGAAAAAAACATTATCAGCAAGAAAAAAATCCAAAAAGCTGACAATAAAAAATGTTTTAGCGTCACCATATGCAAACTACTGGTAAATAAATTAAAACTAACCTCATTTTCTGGACGTACAGATTGAGAAGCCACTTTATGTTTTCAGGCCCCTAATAAAACCTGAAGATGCTACATCATTAAACGAGGTTCTACACAGTCATCTAGTGAAAATAAAACTAACAAAAATTAATGTACCCTGGAACAATTTAAAAAATATCCCACGTGAACAACGGAAGGCCTTTCGGTTAAGTTTTACCAAAGATAAATTGGAAACTGAAGAAAAAAATAGCAGGTAGGGCACAGAATATGTTGTTTAAAATATCCAGCAAAGAATTATGTTGCTTAATAGGGTTGGTGTTGTTTTCGGTGTAAATGAAGCGACCAAACTGTTGGAATCAAATATGGCAAGCTCTGTCCTAATATCAGCTGATGCAAATCCACAGTTAATGGTAAAGCACGTTATAGATCAAGCTGTTTTGAAAAACATACCAATTTTGGTTGTCCCAGACTTAAAATGCATTTTACAACAAAAAACCGGCATATCCAGCCTAGCTGTAGCTTTTAAAGTGAGCAATATGGATTGGAAATATTGGACAATCGATAAAAAAATAAAAGAAATTTATTGTAAATATCCTGTACCACCAAATCACATAAACTTTGATCGCAATGAAAACATTAGCCAAGGTAAGTCACAAATTTTGTCTGTGGATAGCCCAATGGACTCCTATGAAAATGAAGAAATTAAAACTGAACCAATTCCGAACCTCTATTTGTACCGGACATCAAAATCTGAAAGAATATTTACCCCCGATTTGTCACAAGAGCGCCAGACAGGAGTTTCTGTTATTAAAATGGAAGTAGACAGTAGTGGATTTTTAGGTTTCGATGATGATAAGTCTAGTGATAGTAAAACACTTAGGATGCCTGCAAAGAAGTCTAAAAGTAGTTATTTGGATTATGATAAGTCTAATGATAGCAAAATGCATAATAAACCTACAAAGAAACCTAAAATTAGTTATAAATCATTGGTTATAAAACGTGTGACAAATAATAAAGATAGAGACAAGAAAAAGATTGAAATGTTAAAACGAAATAAATAAAGTGTTTGTGATATTTACATATTATAATAATTAACATTGGAGGTAACAGTATTGGCTATAATTTTGGGCCCCTCTAAACTGATATTTTTAGGGGAATATTTTGCAATGCTTCCATTTTTTTAGGATTGACCTAAAAATGTATTTAAAATTTCTTTGCAAAAACAATGTCATGTAGTATATAAAATATGTTTAAATTTCATAAAATTTAATAAATAAAATGTTTATATAAATATGTGATATTTGATTTATTTCATGCGAGGCAATAACTATTATGATTTATACACTGTGCTGACTTTACTATTGCCAGAATTGAAAGATGACTTACATGTTCTTGAGGCATACTTAAATGATATTTAATCAACTTTACTTTATTGAATTATCTTTTACCCGTAGCAACTGTTAACAAAAGTAATATTCCTGTGTTGGCATCGGAAAATCACTCCTTATATCCGGATTATATTAGAAAAATATTGGCAATAAACTCTTCCATTTTTGTGTAAAAGGTCATTTCATTTCAATTCAACCAATGTTTGAACTTGTATACCATTGATTTTAATGAAATTTATGGATATGTGGTGGAATATCGTGAGATGTTAAAAATACAAATTATGAAAATTGAAATATTAAGAGCTTTGAAACTACAGCCTGTAAAATTTTGAGCATTTTTTCTCTCAAATATTCAATTGTTAGTTTAAATAAATGCATGTGTTTCCGCAAATTACTTAAATACCAATTTATGCAAGTATATGAAATATCATTTGCAGTCTAATCTTACACCTACTTGATCATCCACGTTTTTGTAAATATAAGTTATACAGGGTGATTTTAATAATAAACGAAAAACTTTAACCTCGTGTAGGTCATTTAACCCCTAAATCACCTAGTATTTTTTTAATTCGGCTTATTACAGGGTATGGGGCTTCAAAGGTTTTTTACATGAATTCTCTAAAATGTGTATAACTTTTCTGTTTCCTGCCGATTTTGATTTTACGCACATGTTTAGAATCACTCTGTATAAAACGTTTGCATTCTTTTTATACATTAAAAGTAAGTAATACACTGTAACTAGCTTTTGTATTAACTAATTCGTCAATGACGTTAGATAATTCTGCCAACAAAACTAACAAAATACATTTCAAAAAAGATTTCAAGACATGTAACAAAATTTGAATAAAAATTAAATTATTATTTACAATATATTTCAAGTGTTCTAATGGGCGTACTATTTAGTATTCTATATAATATTTTTTAATTCATTAACGACTTAATACTTCAAATATCTTTAAAAAACGTATTCTTTTCAAAAGCCTGCAGGGTTACAACTAAATTCAAACTGTGTCTGTATACCTACTCTCTCGAGTTCGCTTGTCTCAATAATCCGAACAGCGCCTTTGATTTCCATTGTGCACATTCCGCCTTTTCCTACACAGTAAATGTCGTAGGGGATTTACACATGTTACAAGTTTTAAATTACAGGAAGGGGAATCACCGACGCTTAATTACACTGAAACACGATACAATGCAGGCAGTACTTTCCTAATAAACAGCCCAGTAATACATATGCAAGTATAAAAGGCAATTTAGAACTGCGCCCTTTAGTTCAATTTAAGCAACTGTATCGTGTTATGTAAGCACCGGCATTATGTCGAAACGTAAATATACCACTTTAACATGTTTTTTTAATCAAATCAATTCTCTGTAATCCGAAAAATCCGCTAATCCGAACACCCCGTGATCCGATTTAATTCGGATTATTGCGACTGTACTCTATATTAAAACATTTAAGACACTTAAAGGCAACACCAATTGCATTTATAGCAAACAGCTACCAAAACAACAAAATGTAACGTCTTTTTAGTAATTAATATCAAAATTACAACAAAGGTACGTTTAAAGAAGAATTTTAACAATATTATAATAAAAATCGTTATTGTCTCCTTTCACTTAACTTAAATTTATTAAATTCTAATACCGCGTGGCACCTCTGGCAATAATAATTGCTCTGCGCCTTATTGGCATACTCTCAATGCAATTATCAATACGTTCTTGTGGAATTTGATGCCACAGTACCGGCAATACATCCCTCAGCTGTTGCACAGTAGTAGGCCTTGGATTATGATGATCCAACTGTCTCTGCAAAAGGTCCTATGCATGCTCGATGGGGTTGAGGTCTGGAGATAGCGGAGGAAGAGCAAGATGGTTTATTTCCTCATATCAAAGCGTCTCTAAAAGAACCCGAACACGATGCGGCCTTGCGTTGTCGTCAAGAAAAATAAAATATTCGCGCCCAACAGCGTTGCGACAATTCGGAACATGGTCCATAATGATCCCTTGGGCATAACGTTGGTCCGTGAGTGTACCATTAAAGATGTGGAAGTCAATACGCCACCATAAAGAAATTCCAGGCCATACCATAAGACCACCACCACCAAAGGCAACGACTGGTTGGGTAAGGTACGATGTCCGGCACTACGATATACTCTTTGACGCCGGCTATCATTGCTGAGACAATATCTGGACTTGTCCGAAAACAGTATATCATCCCAGTGTAGCGTCTTGAAGCCTACGTCTTGACCATTCCACCCAGTGTCTTCGATGAGCCACAATTCTTGCAGGGCATCTCAGGGGGCGATATGAGGTAAATCCTACCTCAAAACAATTGATTTCTATAAGTTTGGTCGGAGACTCGATTTCCTGTGGCATTCTGAAGCACTTGCTGTACATGTCGAGCAGTTGAAAAGGGGTGCATTCTTGCATTAATTACCAGAAGTCGATCCTTACGAGGTGTTGTGATGCGAAAAGATTCACTTCCAGGCCTTCTTGCAGTCGTACCTGTCCTGTAAGGCGCGAAAGGGTACGTGAAATTACACTCTGTGTGGTTCCTAACATGCCAGCAATGTGGACCTAGCGATCTCCTCTTTGATGCGTAGCAACGGTTAAATTTCGTTGTTCTATTGTTAAATGGTTTCTCTGCATTGTTATTTATTATTAAGGACATAAATGTAACACACGAATAAAAAAACAATGAACAAAAAAGATCTTAAGAAGCCACGAAAGATTATTCAATCAAACACACAAACAACTTGACACTAATACGGTTAAACAATTGCAACTGGATTTGACTGTGTTTTATTTTTTTTAACATCAATCATTGCCGCTTGCTCTAATTATCAATAATAACATCCCTATTCATTTTAGAGTTTAGATGCCGTAACTAAACAAGAGTAGGTACTATTTAATTTGTTTTGGGAATACCTGACAGTCATTTGACTCTGTCTTGTTTATAAATGGATCTATCTACATTTTATTACTTCAAACTAGATTAATAAAACATCGAAAGGAATGATTTTTTATCTTTCTCTTTGAACTCTGCCTTAATGTAATAATGCAAACAAAAGCAATAAAGAAGTGTAACATGTAATATTAATTCATTTATTGTTACCTCAGTATTCCGCGTTGTAGTGGTCGTATCTTTATTGTTTAGTAATGCCCATATAGTAAGCTGTGCTGGGCTAATCTTGGACATACTGTATAGTATATAGCTGTGGTCTTCAAACATTTACAAAAGTCAACCCATTTTAATAACAAATTTCTGATATAAATTTGTTTAACTTTTTTTGTTGTCAAAAAGTTTCTGAAATTTGGAACTCACCGAAAAGCGATTACCAACTCAAGAGTGAGTGTGAAAACCACTGTAGTAGACTAGACAGGGTGAGTCTGCTAAGATGAATCATCTTGATATCTCGGGTATTTGAAATATGCAGAAAAATTATTTTTGGGCAGATTGTAATAGGTAGTTCCCCTTATAAATAGACATTATCAAAAATACTTTTTGATTACGCCAACGAGACCAAGCAATTTTTAGAAACTACGTAATAAAACAATTTTGTTAAACTAAATTTTTAATGTCAATCATTGCTTGAGTGGGCAACCGCATGCTGGCCAGAATACTGGCCAGTTTCTGCACTTGCACCGCTGCACAAAAAGAGGCCAACAACAAAATGTACCGCTATAGGTCAATCGCTTTGATTTCCCACAGCAGCAAAATAATGCTTCACATTATTAACGAACGCCTCAAAGCATATATATTTTGGCAGATCCCTGAAGAACAAACAGGATTTGTGAAAGGCATAGGGACGCGCCACAAATCCTAAATCTAAGGCTACTAATAAAGAAAGTTAGAGAATATAACACCCCCTTATACTGTAACGAAGTTCCCAGCCAGAACGCGTTTTTAAAATTTGTGTAGAAACTTTCCGCGTTGTTGTTTCATCGGAAAGGCGCTGGTGGAGCTAGGAGTAGCGATCCGATGAGCAATCCCACTCTCTACCGGCCCAACACGACGCTAAAACGAGCGAGGACAGCTGCACCGGCCATATAAAAGCAATTTCCGAGGAAAAATCACGAACTTCTGAGTCGAAGTCCGGAGAAGGAAGTCCAGCTCCGGAACCAGTCCGGAAACCGGAAACTTCTGAGTCAAAGCCTGGAGAAGGAAGTCCAGCTCCAGAACCAGTCCGAAAACCAGCCCAGTAACCGAGAACATTAACCGAATCCTGTAAATTAAACCCAGCCCACCGTAATACCTGAAAGTCCTAGGAATCCATTCAACACTGATTTAATCTGAGGGAACCCGCGTTCTTGAAAGTGTTTCCCCTGTATTTACTTTCCGTTCAACACTGATTTAACCTGGGGAAGCCCACGTTCTTGAAGTGTTGCCCCGTATTTAACTATTCATTCAACACTGATTTAACCTGGAGAAACCCGCGTTTGACGTGTGATCCTGTAATTAACTTTCTCCTGAGCATTTAAACGTATTTATACGTATTTTTACCTAACCTGGAAAAACACCGTATCGAGAGAAGTTTAAAGAATTTACTACGAATATCGCGGTACCATTTCGTTAACCTGGGACAACCCGTGTTCTCGTTTTGAACTCTCTTTAAGAATTCTAAAACAAACCGCAATTCCTGCGAAAACCTGAACGAATTTCATTTATTACTAGTTGACCGATGGCACGAGGTCAAGGAAGCTGTTAAAATCCAGTTGCTGCGAGTAATTCCGGTTACCTTCCACTGCAAGAATCAATGTTATTTAATTGTTTAGCCAGCGGTAAATTTTAATAATCGAGCGGAGCGTGGCGTACAGCTGTCAGACCACGATCCCCGCACCCCACTAGACCCATGCGACCAGCAACAGGACCGTCTCGATTACAGGACCGAACTAACGCCGATTTGGGATTGCATTAGAACAGCGGTTCCAGTTGTTATTGAATATATTTACGTTGTAAAAATCCAGTATCTTAATTTCAGTTATTCTTGTATATATTTATATTTAAAAATGTAGTATCTTAATTTAAGTTAGCATGTTTAAATAGGAATAAAACTGTTGAGCCTATAAATAATTTTATTCCCAGTGAGCCCTGGCTCTGAGTTTACCCGGCATCCAGGCCAGGGATATTACAATACTTATGCTTTATTGATTATAAAAAAAGCTTTTGGCAGCATTAAATAAAACAGATTATGGACAACTCTTGCAGAAATGGATCTGTCACCTTGTTCTTCTAATAAAAAATCTATACCAAAATAGCAAAGCTATTGTAAAGTTACATAACTATTTTGCAAATTCCTGTGATATCAGAAAAGGCCCCCTTCTGTTAATGTTTAATATAATATGGGGAATACGTAATGCGAACAGTTATGAACAGCTGGAAAGGCGGCTACATAATTGGCGGCAAAAACGTCGGTAATTTTTGATACGCAGATGACACGACTTTCTTAGCTACTTCAAAAATAGAACTAATGCAAATAAGGAAAAATTAGAAGACGTAGCCCTAGAGTACAGCTTAGAAATAAACCGCAGAAAAACAAACAGCATGATGATAGACCGCAAAAGTGGAAACCGGCCGGATGCAATGTATACAGGAGAATTTAGAGTAGTGAATAGCTTTGTGTTTCTAGGATCATTAATAATCAATGAAGGTGGTTGTGAATCAGAAATTGGAAGGCGAATATAGGCAGCATGTAATGCCATGACCAACCTGCACAAAGTATGGGAGACAGAAAAATTACCGTCAATACAAGAAAGGCAATAGTAGAAACACTGATCAAACATCACATATGGCTCCGAAACATGGACCATAAAAGCGGCTGACAGAAGAAGAACATATGCTTTCGAAACGTGGTGCTGAAGACGACTATTACGAATATTTTGGACAGGACACAGAACAAATATATCTGTTCTGGAAGATATGGACGTCCAAGACCGCCTATTCAGCAAAATCTATGAAAAAAGAATATTAAATACTTTGGTCAGATGTTACGGGCCAAACAAGCTTTTCCGTCGACCCGTAACCGGATAGCTGGAAAAAGGCCTAAAGCTTAGCTCAGAGGAGTAAGGGGAGTTCACGGAAATCGCCTACGGGAGGAAGTCTTCCTAGTTGTGTACAGAGCAGTCCAAAATTAGTGGGCGCCAACTTCCAAATACAGCTGTTTGTAGGTCCTCGTGGAAGGCCGAGAAGCCGACAGCTTACGGGAATCGGACTCGCCTTTATTGTGCCTCCTCTTGTTTATAAAGCTTGCAAAATTCATGCACACACAAATACAGAATGCACCATAATAAAAGAGACAGTAAATTTTAAAGCACATATAATAAAACTATTAGAAATAACACAATACAAAAAAAAAACAGCAAATCATGCTCTTGTAGTTTAATAATACAAACTATTGATTTGAACGTTCAAGAAAAAAAAACTCGCCGCCCCTGGCGTACGTCATTTACCTTTTTCCAAACACCTACGTGGCCAGCGACGCCGTAGCTTACAGGAAAAACATAGTATATATAAAAATTACTCTTTACACTTTGTAGTACAAAAAGCTATCTGCGACTGAAGGTCGCTCTTGTTACAAACAACAAAAAGGTTCCGTCATTTGGAATTTTGGAAGTTTACGCGTAAAAAAAGGTTTCCTTTTTCACTATACAAAAAAACTTTTTTCGCAACAAAAAAAACTTATTTATTTACCTTGATTTGTAATAACGAGGCGGAGACAGGCACAATTTGGTTTACAAGATGCGGGAACCGTCTGCAGATGTTTTCAGATCCGGACAAAAAAAGGTCGACGTTCTTCGGAAAAATTCCGAGACGAAATATCTGCTGCACAACCCTCGTACTTTGTAGCAGCAACAGCACTACCAAAGGGACAGGAAATGGGCCCGATATTAAGCCGCCAAAGGCGATGGGCAAATTCGTAATGAATTGCCTTTTTTTTTGGGTTAAAATCCTAGCGTACTTCTATGAATCCGACACTTGTCGATGTTCTGTTTTCACCCCATGGTAAAACAGCGAAACGAAAATAACACAAGGGATACCCATCGAAAAACCCCAAGCCGCCCCTTGCAGCACTCAATTTATTTACGGCCTCCGATTGGTGGAATTTCGAAGACCGGAGTCTGGCGAAGATCTAAGGCCAACTAAAGAGCTAACGCGAAGTGAATCCGCATCTCCCCCAAAAATCTTGCAACATATTACGAAATATCATGAAAAATTCCAGAACAATTTCGGCACGTGGATTCGCAGAAAGCGTCCAGGGCCAGGCGCGAACAAAACAAGAATCGGCAATTTCGGCTTACAAAGGGAAACTTCAACATAGCTCAATCTTAGAAAAACAAAATAGCGAAAACTGTTATTAACATAAAAATGGCAATTAAACTCACGTTTTTAATTCCTATGAAGCGGCAATTAAAGCATGACTAATTCGGACGGAGCGGCGCCACTAAATGAACATAACAACATGTCCAAAAGGAATATCAGTAATCTAGAAAAGTTAATCGTGCAAGGTGAAATGGAAGGTATCCGATCAAGAGGAAGATCCTCGAGACGGTGGGTAGATCAAATACGGATTTTAACAGGCATCTCAATACACGAAGCTACGAAAACTGTAGGTAATAGAGAAAAATGGCGCGAGATTGCTCAACGCATTCGTAACCACATATAAATGCGACAGGTCCATAGGATCACCATTCTTCTGTCAAGGAGAAATCACAGGAGGACGATTACTTGAGTACCAACGCATGACTAAAATACAAATAGACCGACTTGAACAGTGGTATGAAGACCGGGCACTAGCACACATGCACCTGTAGCCGGTTTCCATTTTATGAATTTTAAAAATACGTTGCAAAGAGAACAAGGAAGTTCGCTGTCGTACCATATGCTTTTTTTGGCTCTAACAACTATTTGGGTTTTTTAAGGTCAATGGCGAAACATATTGAAGCCTGTTGGGACACGGTACAAATTAATATTGGGCTACATGTCTAACATCGCAGATTGGTTTAGTAAAATGGATTCCTGCTGGTTTAGTAATCTAAGTATTTAAAATCAGACTTTTACTTAAGCTTAATAATATTATGTATTTTAAAATGATTAAAATATATACAACAGTCTAGTGAACAAATCAGTTTCCTTTATTCCAGGGTTGTTCTTCACCAGTCCCCAATATGGTGTAGACAACTATTTCTATGACGTACAGGCAAAATGTAGCCCAAAATATAATCCGCCAAGACACTATCGAATCCTGTAAGTTAAAATTTAACATTTCAGAAAGCTTCACTATACGAAATTAGGAACATACGTCAGCTTCAATCAGGCGCCCGACACAAATAGGAACAATAATTCCAGAAATCGTTGCAATCGTGTTAGTCAGTGCTACCAGTGTACCAGCAAAATTGGGGGCAATGTCAATGTGATTAGACAAAAATCCACTAAACATCCCTCCAATTGACGTCACAATGATTGTCATCAGAACAACTGCTAATGTCGGCTTACATCCAATATAACCAAGTGTGACGAAACAAATTGCAGGAATAACAGAAGCAATCAGTGTCGCTATTTTTCGAGCCGTCGTAGTGGTTATTACCTGCTTGACCTGCAAGCTATCTAGCACCTTGCTCAAAATAATACTGAAAATCCACATACAGAAATACGGTATCGAAGTCAGTGTAGCGTTCGAGGCTATTTTGAACTTTAGTACACTTTTCATGTACAAAGGCAGTTCAATCAAGACCACGTACCAACCCCAGTTCGAACAAGTGTGTGCCACCAAAATAGCATAAAAAGGTCGCGAAGTGAACACAGCCCTCCACGGGACTGCTAGCTTTTTCTGGAAACAAATTATTTGGACTTAGTAAAATGGAACATTTGCATACAGAGTGTTCATATATAGCTTAACAGGTTACTAATTCGGTATTCATTAAGATGCTACAAAATAAGGTAAGTAATTTCTGAACATCGCCCACTGTTTTTGCTCATAAGTCTAAATTTGTTTTGTTTTTAATGGAACACTCTGTTTATTATATATACAGAGTGTATCAGAAATAGATACAAATATTAAATCCGATGGTAGATTACAATATATACAAACTAGAAAAAACATTTCTTTGGCAATGGGACCCTTAAGATATGAGGAAATAATAATTGAAAATTTGACCCAAATTTGTTTGAGTACCGCAGGATAAAAACAAAAATTGGAGTTCAAAGACATGTTATGCAAAGGAGAGTAAGATAGAAGAGCAAAAAAATTACTTATCACTTGCCACAAAGCAATACTATTAGGTAGGTCAGTAATTTCTATTCAATCTGTTCTTGTTATCACAAGCCAGATAAGTTTTTAGGTGTTTGCCATTTTGGATTTTCTTTACAATTAGGTAATAACCTTCTACAGCTTAATTGCATTTTCTATGTATCATCAGCAATTCTCAAACAAAATTTTATTTTATTTTGTAATTAAAAAAAAAGATTTTTTAAAAATGAATAGTGCCATTGAATTCTACTTGAGCCAATTTATTACTGGTTTAAATATTTGTACCTATTTCTGATACACCCTGTATATATCCAAAATCCCGCTAAAAATTGTATACGGTAGTGTATTTTAATCAACAATTTAGCACCATACTCTTCACTAACACTTTCCTAGTGGAATATTTGCTACTCTTTGCAAGCTGTAGAATCCATTTTTCGAGTTGGATTCTACGTGTTCGCTTTTACAGGTTTTCATGTGGCTTGGTCGTTTTTATCTTTATCTATTTCCATTTTCCGGTTTTTTGCCTCTCCTTTCCGGTTTCTCGCTCCTGATAAGTTTCTTTTAGGTTCCCTCTTGTTTGCTCTTCTGGTGGTTTCCAGTACATATGTAGATGCATCGCTCAATAATTACTTGGTTTGTATCGCTTCTGTCTGTGACCCAGTCAGCTCATTCTCTGCGTTTCTATGCTTCTTGCAATGTGTTCTCCTTTTATCCTTTTTAGTAACTCGTGGTCTTACTATAGGTATTATTTTTACTGATCGAAGCATTAGTTTCAAGAATGTTCTCTCTGGTGTTCGCCATCCTCTTTTTTGTTATGTTTTTTGTTTCTGTGCCGTATACGATATAAGTATAATATTATTATAATATAATATCGTATAATTGATAGTTTTATTACGCTTCTGTCAATTTTCAATTTCATTCTTTTTCTAATTGTTTGTCAGTCAATAAACTGTTGTGCATGTGCTATAGTTTGTGATCTATTTGGATTCTCTGTAGACGCCTTTTTTTAATTTTTGTTGGAAGTTTGTACCCTAGGTGTCGGAAGGTTGCAAGTTTTTCCAGGGTGTATTTTCCAATTTCTATATTTCTAGTTGTTTGTCGGTGTTTTTGCTGGCATTTCATATTCTTTGGTTTTATCTTCATTTATGCATCGTCGTTTCTTTATTACATCTTTTTTCAATCAAATTGAGTATTTCCTCTAATTTCTGTTTCCTACGTACAATTAGTGCTAGATTATTCACATTTGCCAGTACTTGGATTTCTTTATTAATTAGTGTATTGTTCGGCACTCCCTGTCTGGAACCAGAACGCAGCCCTTTCGGGAATGCAATGGACAAAACCCGATTTAGAGCGGGGGGTAACTGCAAGTAGTTTCAAGTAAGAAATAGTCAGTTCAAGTCTAAGTTTAGATGCGACCACTTATGTGAGCTGATGTCTAAATAAATGCTTCTTTATTATTAAACTCAACATTTTATTGTAATTGATACTGGAGAAACTAGATAGTTTCCCCGCAATAACAATTTCTGGGATTACAAATATCCCGGTGGTCTTTCGAACTCAAGAACCAAGAAACAAAACGCTGGAGCATCCAATTTGGTCTCGGCAGTACAATTGTAGTCTATCTTCCTCAATATATTCTCTAGCGCAATGATTCCCAAACAGACATTTATTTCTGCCTTTCACAAAGTATACAAAACTAAATCAAACTTAAAATATTAAAATTTTCAACAAATGCAACAATCTAAATTTAAATAACTGTAAACATAAAAACAAGTTGCAAAGTAAGAACATAAGACGATGTATGTGCCCGTTTTTCAGAAACTAATTTTTCAAATCTGCGCTCTGTATGCGATACACACACAATAATATTATTTTCAAATTCAAGGCGATTTCTTACTTTTGTTTTGACCTCGGCGTATTATTGCATTCTTTTGTCCTAAATTAATCTACGTTCCGGGAAAATAAGTCTAGTTTCAAGTTTCCATCACATGATATTTCAATAAGTTTTTCTTTCACGTTTGTTGACGGATGCAGTATCCATCTGTAATTGTCACAACTTTGTTGAATTTCTTTTTGGAAATAGTCAATGAGCTGTTGTTTTAAATTGTGCAAACTAAGTTGCATATCTGAAAACATGTGCTCAGAATTTTATTATATTATCATCGTTAACTAAGTCTTCCATGAGTTCTTGAACGCACTGGAATGAATCAAGCTTCTTTTTCCAGTTGAAGTCGACCAGAAATCAAGTTTCTTCATAAATCCTTTAATTTTGTCCGTGGCTGTTATTATGTTAATACCGCGGCCCTGCAAACTGCTATTCAGAGTGTTTATTAATTGCTCGAAAATATCAGCAAGGGAATTAGAAAATATGTTCTCATATTCCGGTTTCTCATCATCCAGGTACACCAAAAGTTCCGCTTATAAGTGGAAAATTGTTTTCCTGTTACTCTTCGAAAATCATCTTACTTCGATGTGATATATTAGATTTGCGTATAAAGAACCCACGTCTTCACAAATTTTTCGAATAATACGAGTCTGCAATGCTTTTCCCTTGATGGAATGTATCATTTTAACGACATTTTTCAAGGTAAATATTCTGATGCAAGAGCTACTCGATATAAAAAACCAAACCAAAATAAGACCAGATCGCCGTCCAGTCATAGCCTTGACGCCATCGGTGCATATAGCAACGCATTTTGCCCTGTCAATCTCGTACTTATTAGTACTTTGCATGAAAGTCTGGAGTAAACATTCTCCGGTGGTATTGACCTCTAATGGAGTACAAAATAAAATATCTTTTGTAATACCATGTCCAGTATGGTATCTTACAAATGTTATAAATTGGGCACAGTTGGAAATATCCGTGAATTCGTCCATCTGTGATGAGAATACGTGCAGTTCTTAATATTTTCCATAACTTTTTTGGGAATATCTTCCACCATGCCACTTATTTTTCCTTGGATAGTATTATTAGAGGGGCGCTTGTCAGCCTCTTTTCCACCAACCATTATTTGTACCATTTCAACAGCTGCTGGTAAAATCAGATCTTCAGCAATTGTCTGTGGCTAACTGGTTTTTGCAATTGGAAATGCAACTCGATAACTTCATAATAGTGCTGTTTCATTGGTAGTGGTTGTTGATGTAAAAGTGGCTTGCTCTTTGTGCGGGGAGTTTGGATTTCGTTTAAAGAATTCCGCGGGCTTTTCTTTTTTGTCTGAATTTTTGCTACTTGAATGTCGAAAAAGCTTTGATGGCTTCATACTTTCTTTTGACAACACTTCTCGGTAGAGCACGCACTGGGGTTTCTAGTAAATAACGGTAAAACCATATTTGACATATTCATCGCCGTGCAATCTATTTTTCTTTGTATTCTTGTCACAACGCGGAAGATTCTAATGACCGTTTTAACAATGTATCCATCTTTAATAACACAATATAGCTAGTACTTAACATTAAATATTTGTTATCCATATATTGCATTCAACACATAGTCAGCAGTACAGCACAATTTTGAAATAATGACTATTCTCATCGCGGTCCGCTGCTTATATAAAGCAAAATGAATTTTCCAGATTACTTTAGTGTCATTTAGCACCCACCCTAATATGGTAGAAATTTCAGAAAACATCGAGAACAAATAACTAAATTGCGCTAATTGGCAATAGAGGGCGTCAGTTGGCTTTTTAACCGCTGATTTTGAATGAAATTGAATACTACAAGAGGGCGGTCGCGAGAAACATTTTGACCACCATGAGGTGGTCGCGCTTTAAAAAAGTTTGGGATCCACTGCCCTAGTGTTGAAAAGCGTTGGAGACAGTGCATCACCTTGTCTCACAGTTTTGTTAATTTTAAAGGATTGTGTTTTTCTTGCATTGTTTATTTTTCTTATTTGGGAATCCTTTAATATCGTCATGACTAGAGTGAATTTGTGATCAGCTTCCTTAGAAGTTTTTATACTTTCGTATTTCGTTGTAGTTCTTTTCTTTGCACCATATCAAAAGCATTTTTAAAGTCCACAAAAATTACGTGGTGGAGTATATTATATTTGTGTCTTTTTTCGACGAATTGTATCATAATGTGTATTGCGTCATACGTTTCTTTTCCATTGCAAAAACTGTACTGGTATTGTCCTATTTTTTCATTAGTGTATTTTGTTAGCCTTTTATCTATTAGCGTGGATAACAATTAAAACTCGCGTTTAGCAATGCATAATTCAGTATGAATTTTTTCTCTCCATATTGTAGTAGTTCTTCATCAATTCCTTCGCTTCCTGGTGATCTTCCATTCTTTATTTTTACTATTATCTCTTTGATCTCATCTGAAGTTGGTTTTTCTGTTGCTTCGTTTTCCTGGTCTAATTCTTACCAACCACGCTTTGTCTTTTTCTTCTTTTTTATCCTATCACATCTTCTGCTGCACCTATATTACTTGAATTAAAAAAATATATTTTTGTAAAATAAGCCATGACGTGAAAAAACACTTATTGCTTGCACCAGTTGCTCTTAACCCTGCAGAACACGCGCGCGGTCTCCTGGACCGCAAGGAGCGAAATTTTTAAATATTTTCTACGCGCATGCGCCAGCGATGTTCTTCTTTTTAGTTTTCTCTAAGAGGCACTAGTAGAGGTTAGTCTGTAACTTACAACGAAGCAGTAAGTATTATAACCAGCTTATAAATAATTGCGGTCTGGGAGACCGCAGCGTGTTGTGGTGCAACTATTTTTTCCTCAACTGTGTTTTAGTAAAAGAAGGTAATTTGACTGAATATTTGATCATTTCACCATGAACTCATAATTTTGTACTATTTCAATTAGATAATAATGAGCTACGAAAAAGAACAAGCTCGACTTCTGCAACTTTTTGAAGAAGTTCAGTCAGATGAAGAATTTGATGATGAAGAAAGCGAGGGAGAAATAGATCATGTCGAGGAAAGAAGTGATTCTAGCGATACAGAACAAGAATTAGAATTTGATGATTCTGGTGATGAGTATGATAATATCGCTCGTCGCTATCCATCTTTTATTGGAAAGGATGGTACTAAATTTCTGAAACATTATCGTACTACTAGTAAGAGAACTAGGCAGCACAATATTGTAAAAGTTCTTCCTGCTGTAAAAGCTTCAGTAAAGCATTTGAAAACTCCTCTTGAGATTTGGAATTACCTATTTAGTGACGAAATGTTAAACATAATTGTAGAGTGCACTAATATCAAAATACGGTCTGTTGCAGACAATTATACACGAGAAAGGGACGCCAAACCAACACATTTATCTGAAATAAAAGCATTGTTGGGTTTGTTGTACCTTGCTGGGGTTCGACGAGCAAATCATCTGAACACATCTGATCTATGGAAAATGGATGGTACGGGTATTGAAGGATTTCGTATATCAATGGGCATCAACAGATTTAAATTCCTATTATCTTGTTTGAGATTTGATGACATGAGGACGCGAGAAGAAAGGAAGCAGTTTGACAAGTTGGCTCCCATACGTAACATTTTTGAGTTATTTATTACTAACTGCAAGGCAGCCTATAGCCATTCTGAATTTGTCACCGTGGATGAAAAGTTGGAAGCCTTTAGAGGCAAATGTAGCTTTCGACAATACATACCAAGTAGGCCGAACAAGTACGGTATCAAAATTTTTGCACTGTGTGATGCTAAAATGTGGTATACTAGCAATATGGAGGTTTACGTGGGGCAGCAACCCAATGGCCCATATAAAAGTGACAACAGTGGAAAAAGCGTCGTAGAACGTTTGTGCCAACATATCTACGGATCAAACCGGAATGTAACCACAGACAACTGGTTTACTAGCTTCGATCTTGCTAAAAGTTTGAAATCCGAAAAGCTTACACTGCTCGGTACTATCAAAAAGAATAAACGTCAATTGCCCACAGAATTTGTACAGCATAATGGCCGTCCAGTGGGATCTAGCATGTTTGGTTTTGAAAAAGAATGTACCTTAGTGTCCTATATACCAAAACCAAAGAAAAATGTTTTGGTACTCTCAACGATGCATAGCGATGACAATGTTTGGAAGGTCAGTCTGAAGCCAGAGATGATTGAGTATTATAATGATACAAAGGGAGGTGTCGACGTAGTTGACAAACTGTGTTCGCAATATAATTGCGCTAGAAATACACGAAGATGGCCAATGGTCATTTTCTACAGCATGCTGAATGTAGCTGCAATAAATTCATTTATTATTGTTTGTGCTAATAATCAAGATTCCACTACAATTCGGAGGGAATTTCTTCAGCAACTTTATATGGCTTTAGTATACGATTACCAGAGAGAACGAGCGTCATGGTCATGTCTTGGAAGAAGTTTGAAAACCAGAATTCGGGAGGTGTGTGGTATGCCAGCTGACAACGCCGGGCCTGTACATGGACAGGATGGACAAAAAGGGCGCTGTTACTATTGTGACCGTCCAAAAAATAGAAAAACAAAATACCGCTGCAATCGGTGTAGCCGATATTTATGCCTAGAACACATGCATCCTATGTGTTCTGACTGCTATGAAATTCAGCACAACTAATAATTTCGACACAAAACACTAATAAATTTTAGAGTTTGAATTGCCTTTAATGTATTTTTTTTTTCTGTTCAATTATTTATTTAGTGCATGTAGAATAATATTTTGTTTAATTTTAACAACTGTAGCCATTATTTTCCTACAATAAACAAAAACAGGTTTCAAAATGTAAGGTTTTCATTATTTATCAAATAACCCAACTTGGCAAGTAATTATTATAAACAATATGACAGCAAAGTGTTGTTTAAACATAAATAATATATAATCTTGAATATTAGTACCGAAAAAAAAGGATTCTATACATTTTTTTTACATGCGGTCCGTGAGACCGCCGCGTGCTGTGGTGTTACAAAATTTGGCGCGTGTACCCGAGGGTTAAAAGTGTAGTACAACCGAATTGTCTCGCTAAACTTATTACGGTTGAAAACTATTAGTTTTTACCAGTATTATGACTGCTAATTTCATATACAGGGTGAGTTTTTTCCGATGTTTAGTATGGGGATCTCGGAAACTAGCGGAGATAGAGAGACGATTAAATGGGGAAAGAATTGCAGTTTTACGAGCTCAATTTAATGAGCTTTTTGTTTTTGGGAAAAGATGCATGGCTAACTAGATATCTCGCAAAAACAATTTTTTTGATATTTCGTTTGGTGCCTATCGCTCTGTTATTATTGACTTTAGAAAAAATGTGTAAAGGAAAAAGTTGTAGATAATTATGTGCTTAATAATATAGTCTAACCGAATTTTTTATTTAAGCTATAATTTTTGAGTTATGACACAAACTTATGTTTTTTCTAATGGAAACCATAGTCGGCCATGACTTTATAAAAAAGGCCCTTTT
>JABXWE010027210.1:0-33072 GCA_014611495.1 Limonius californicus | reverse complement strand
TGTTGGGCCAAAATTTTTAACTACCTGAACTGTCACACAGTTTGACATACAGGTAAATGTCATTCAAAGCTCATTACAGCTGACTGCAGACGGAATAGCTTTTTTTCTAGGCTTGCTGCAATTGACTTTTTAAAAAATCACTTTGTAGAACAAACCAGCGCAATGCTTGTTAGTTTATTATACTACGATTAAAAACAATTAATTCACGCGTTTCCATTCCAAAATACCATAGAAAATGTTAATAAAGTGAAAAGCGAACTAAATAAAACGGCAATTATTGTATACGTTGTTTAAAGTATATGATAACGATAAATATGCTATCTCGCCAAGTATCAATAGGTAGGTACTTAAGAATAGGTACTTCTCAGTACCCCCATTTTTGTAGTGAAGAACATAATGCCATGCTAATCAATAGGGCAAGACCTTCAACTAGGAACATAGATAAAATGTCAACAGAATGTACTGATATTACATTTTTAAGAGATACTACAAAAGATATACAAACTGTTAGGGTAATTCCCATTGTTAGAATTTTCTAAATCACCATATAGCATTAATCGATTTAAACAAAACCGTTTCCTTGTGGCGCTGATTCACAACCTAGGCAAAAAAGCAGATTTTGAAACAATATGATAAATACAGTAACCTATACACTGCTTTTTCCAAAGGAACTTACAAAAGTAGAAACATAATGGTTTAGGAGTAACAGAAATTACACTACTATAAATTGATTTCTTTATCCACATTTCATAGATGAAAACGGTGGTGGTAATAAAAAATATTCAGTTAGTGAGTTATTAACAAGAATTTAAATTAGAAAATAATTTGTGACTTCAAATAGAAGAAATATGTAGACTTATTTGTGATTGCGCCGTTAGTTATAACTTTTTTAAATGTCTGTTTGAACATACATAAAATTCAGTATCGCGGGCAGGATCTAACATATTAGAATTGTTTATATTTTTTCCCCTTAATTTGTAATTAATTTTTAAAAGTCGGGTTCTCAATTTTAGAAAATAAAAGTCTTCGACATTTTTACTTCTTTCACCCTTAAACTTCGTGACTTCCAGGAGTTGATATTTCTAATTACAACCGCTTTTAGTAGTTTGTGGTTTCTCAAATAATAACCACAAAATTATCAACATCATCATCATCAAGATGTAGGCCTTTGAGGCCTGTTCCGTCTTCATAAGAAATTGATCTACCCATTTTCTTCTTGGTCTGCCTACGTTTCGTCTGCCTAAGGGTCTGTAGTGGTATAGCGCCTTCGGAATTCTATGGTCCTCCATTCTCTCTAGAACATGGTCTAACCAATTCTGTCTATACTGTCCATAATTTCTAGAATATTTGTTATTCCAAGCTCGGCTAGTATTTCGTCGTTTCTTTTATAGTTCATATATAAATAATTAATTATTCAACGCTAAATACTAAGAGGTAGGTATAGATCAAAAAACGAACGAAACTATTTGCCTATCCCTTCTAAAGAATCACTTGTAATTGTTTATAACGTTGACTTGTGGTAAAATGTGTTTAACTAGAGATGTATAACAGTGACTCCTAGAGTCTTAAGTGTTAACTATTGTAGATTATTATTCGAAAAAAGTAAAAGCTTTTATTGTTTTACGTTACACTTACTTAATTACTGAAAATATTTTTTTTCTTTTCAGGCGATTTAGGATAGCAGTAACAGTAATAGCACGGACTGTCTTGCCTGCAGTAGTTGGAGTTTACTACGCCTACTTGCGAAATCAAAAAACTGTGGTGGAAAGCGTTCGCCGGCAAGTTTTGCCTGCTGTCTTTGCTTTTTTGGCAAATAGCCTATCACGATCGTTGTCATCTGTGCAACGGGGGATTTATTATCCATTAACATTAAGAACAGTTATACAAAAGTCGCAACCTGCAGTTTTAGAAGATGACGGTACTCCAGACAAGTGCGTCGAATGCAACGTCTTGTACGAACCATCTGATAACGAAACAATTGCCGCCGATGTGATATTTATCCATGGAATTCATGGATCTTTGGTTAATACTTGGAAACAAGGGCTGTGGCAAAGTGATAGACATAAAATAAAGCAAGCGATATTAGAAAGAAGCCGATCTTTAGGAGATCTGGATATTTATATTCCAAAATCTTTGAAACGAACTGGTTCAAACGACTACTCTAGCCCTCCAAGCAAATTTTCTAAGTTAGAAGGTTTCAGCTCATATGACGATCCTACCGAAGACGAATTAAAAGAAGAAATGGAAAATGACATTCGGGCATCGCAAAATCCGTCTTATTCGAAGTGCTGGCCAAAAGACTGGTTATCAAAAGATTGTCCCAGTACTCGAGTTATTGCTCTGAATTATACGACAGATCCTCATCTATGGAGGCCAGTTTGGGTTAAGAAAAAAAATAGGTAGGTAATAATAAATGTTCATGGAGATTAAACCATAGTGCTATATAATACCATATGTTCAAATTAAAAATACATAATGTTCTTGTTCTTTGAGTGCTTTGCATCTTACGAGACATAGCACGGTTAGTGTAAAGACTTCTACTCCAGAAAACATTTATTAGGCAGAATACCTCGCTGGGAGGAACAACGGCCATTAGAAATCCAATGTTAGGGTATTGAGAAGTGAATCCCTGACCTTCAGCGTAAAAAATCTAATGTACGATCTTCCCTATATAAGAGTTGGTCATAGAAATTTTAATTACTGCATTTCACTTGCTTTAGAATTTAAACAAACAAAACATAATACGTCACTTAAAATTATTAGGTTAATGTCATTCGGTGCGTTCTGGATTCTGATCTGGAGTACATAAAGAAACTATTCCGAATCAGAATTCTGGAAAGTTCCATTGTACGCTGGTAAATTTTGCAGGTTAGTGCTCACTATTGCACAGCAGCCAGCAACAACTTGCTAAAAAATTTATTAATCTCAGCAGTAAATAGCCACTAGAAAATATTACTTTTATTAGTTTAATAACAGAGACCATACGACTTATAACTTAGAGAAGCTGCTCGAAGTAGGCGCCGTTTTCCTGCAAACACAAATTAACCCGCCTTTTCATGCTACTGAAATATTCACTAACATTTTGTGAGGTTATACTGTTACATTCTTCAATAATTCTTTCTTAATCATATTCCCTTTACCTTTCGGTCTCTGATTCCTTTTCGCTTCGAGTTTTGGTGATTTCGAACCCCTCTAACAACTGCTGTGGTGCTAGTGTAACATCCGGGACCGACTATTAACGACCCATCGTTAGCACGAGGCGCCGTATTGCCACAGCCACCCTAGTACTTACGGGAAAAAGCGATGCAGAAATAATAAATAATTTAAAATAGTTAAATCTGGTGATCTAGGTGCAAATTCCGGAAGCGATCGTAAATACTCATGAAACTGCTATCAAAACATTTACGAAGATAATTCATGGTTTGTTTAGCTGTGTAAGCTGTTTGCTCAATCCTGCTGAAAAGACCCTTATTGTATTTTGTCTTCATGCAGCTGACTCAGTCAGTCATTTGAAATAGCTCGGTATCTCTCAGCGGCAATGGTGTGGGAAAAAAATAGACAGCTGCCATTTTGACGCAGCAATCATGGACACCCATGTAACTAAATTCAGGGGGGGTACAAGGGCGAATTTTAAAAAAATTCCTAGATAAAAGTTTGCAGATTCTTAAGCCCTCTTTCTAGCAGCAAAATAAATCCAAATTTTTATTACCCTGCCGCCTGCTGGATTAGCCTGTTGACGCTATCGTATCTAAAGAGTTCTAAGAATAGACAAACTGGGTACCCATCAGGCTATCGGTTTAGTACACCATTTCGTTTATTCCAGGGGGTGCTGGTGCACCCTCTTGCATCCTTTTATAAAATTCACGAAAAGTATGAGAATTTTCAGCACTCCACAACCTTTATGAATTCACATACCCTAAAAGAGTGAACCAAGCCTCATCAGAAAGGAAAGTTACATTACGCAAATGGTCGTTGTTTATCAATTTTTTTTTGAACCACAGGCAATATAAACTGCGCCTGCTGTTATCTGTTGGTCACAATTCATGCAACGCTAGAATTTTGTATGGCCTTCGAGTCAGCTCCATGTCAGATGATGATGATGATGATGATGATTGTACAGTTTCAAATCTTTCCTGATAATGGTGTGGCATGTACGAAACTATTCAACATTTCGAAACAGTTTTCGTAAAGATTTGGTAGGCTCGTCATCCATAAGCTGACAAACATTATGAATTCCATCTTCAGTAGGAACCCTTTGTTTGCCACATTCTTCCTTTCGAATAATGCTTCCAGTATCACGAAATAAATTAACACACTTTCTAAATGTGATATAAAAGTCTCCTTCAACAAAGGTGATTTCAGGAAACGGTTGTCGCAGTTCATCGGTGCATAGTTGCGCACTGTAAATCCATTCCCCATCTTCTCGAACACATGACGAAAATACGATTCAATCGTAAATTTTTCCACGTTGAAAACCATAGTATATTGTGATGTAATTTGTGCTGCCACTTGCAGAGTGACGGGGGTTACGAAACTGTAAAGCATACGAACTGTAGTAATTTTATTTTCCATGGCCACCAATGTATTTTTTATTAGAACATATTATGGAATAAACAATTACATTTGTGCGCTACAGGTGTTTCCAATTATGACTAGAATTTATGTCAAGGTGTAGCCGTTGGGTATATTACTGCTTTCTGGAATTGCGTAATATATAGCATACTCAATGTGATATTGATCATTAAAATCTTCCGATGAAAGTATTACGTATGCTAGGAATTTTAAAAGCAGATTTAACTCAAACTGTTATTTCTATAAGCACAGCACAAAAGAATATGCGTTGTTTCTGATTAAAGTGGAAATGTGCGTTTCTCTATTTTTGTTGTATAATAAAGTTATTATCTATATTTTGGAATTTATCCAACAAAACTTAAAATGATCAACCTACAAACGTACAACAGATTACCCAATTTTAACCGTGACATCTATATATTTACCTCGTGGAACCACGGAAAACAAGTTTCCTATGTACATACTATATTTAAATCTTTCACTCCAAACGCAGTTGTGGGCATATTTAACTATTTACTGACTACCTATGTGAATCGTGAGCATTACGTAATAAATAACAAAGAGGTCAACAAACTACGCACTTTTAAGATAAAGGCGAGGATAATGTTATAGCGATATGAACTTGTTTCGTTTTTAACGCAGATGAACCGTTAAACTTGCGTTCTGCTAGTAATATAAAATTTTCGGAGTAAAATAAAAAAACTATAGATACATCAAATGAAAATAGGTAACGTAAAGCTTGTTTACTATAATTTCATACGATATGCAGTTGTGGGATGAAAATTAAAAAACAAGAAATTTCAGTTACTCTTTGAACTGTTTATGAAATATAGCTTGCGGCAACATTTAAAAAATATTCATTATGTATCGAAAACTCATTTTGTAAGTGGTATTCAATCTGTGAAATATCGATGAACGCTGGAATTATTTAAACATATATGAACACAAAATCTGAAAAACCCTTGTTTTGATAATTTAAATACATACTGTTTCAGAAAAAGATTGGCTTTCATTAAAATAACTATGTTTTTCAGAAACTTTTGCAGTCATTAACCACCTAAAAATAAATTGGCTCGCGTACATCGAGCTTTTGGTTAAAGAAATGGGCAGTTGAATGCCCTTTTTGTTGCCCAATTTGTACATTTTTGGCATTTTTCGTACTAAAATTAATTTGTTAATTATGCTCTCCCGAGTTTCTATTGATGCGCGTACTTTAAGGCACGGAACAACCGATTCAACATATCAAACCAAGTTAATCATAAGATTTACAATTCTATAACTTCATCAGTTTTAAAATTAAATACTGTTCATTAACTAATTTCTGTATTTGACTAAATTCTTATGTTGCTGCACTAAATTTAAAGTTTATATACACACACACACGTAGGTAAAGTAGAGATTTAGGTCAGTTATTTTTGTTATGAGAAAGTAAAACTTTGCAATTATGCCCCGGGCTAACACCTATAAATTCATATTATTCGTTGAGTTTAGTACGTAAAACTGAATTTATGTAGCTTTCACTTCTGTTTTGCTTTGTATTGCAATGTATTCTTAACTTTTGCAGATCCAGTATGGTTGAGAGGAGCAAGGAAATGATTGATCATTTACTGAAACTAAAAGTCGGAGAGCATCCAATTGTGTGGGTAGGACATTCCAAAGGAGGGTTATATGTTAAGCAAATACTTATTGATGGTAAGTATATACTGCGCTCATTACTGATTACACTTGTATAATGTATACATGGGATTAACAAACAAAATTACTATAAATTTTCTTTATATCTTTAAGCCTGGGAAAACAAAGAAGAGGCCTTAACAAATTTATATTTACAAAGCAAAGCTATAATGTTTTATAGCGTTCCACACAGAGGATCATCTTTGGCAGATTTTACACTGCCATTTCTCAGAAGAAGCGTTGAACTTCTAGAAGTGCAGAGAAGTTAGTTTATTTTGTACATAAAGCATGCAACGTGTTAATTGTTGTTGTTTTAGACTGCCGATTTGTTTTAAACTTGCATAGAAGGTTCTTGAAAATGTTAGAGGACAACTCCTTCCAACCGGAAATATTCAGTTTTATTGAAACATCCTTAACATTCATGTCTTTTATGTTTTTAAGAATAGTTGCTTTCGACTCTGCAGGTAGGTAACGCTGTTTTTTCTTACTACAGTCGAACTCCCATATAGTGAATACTCATTTAGTGATTTTCTCTATATAATGATTTTCTTGCGAGGATCTTGACGTTCAGACTAAATTACATGTAAAAATACCTGTATATTGTGATGTTTTTCTTTCACACTTTTATAATATTACTCAGGTATACAAGTAAAATTTAAGCGGATTATGAAATACTATCCCTTATTTATGTTTTTCGTAATTTCGTATTTAAACATGAATTCTATATAATGAAGTTTCTGTATAGTAGTAGTAGTAATTTTTTTTGGGTAGGTACTTTCCAACATTACTGTGTGGGAATTCGACTGTATTTATATTTACGAGTTTGCGTGACATGCCAATTATTGTTTTTACCGTAAATAATATTTATTTCTTATACAACCAACAAGTAATATCGAAATTTAGTGCTGCCTGGTGTGTGTGTGCGTGCGTGTGCGCGCGCGCGTTTTGGCTTCCATTACACTTTTAAGAAACCAAGCTATTCATCCTGATTACCTAGTTAGCTCAAATACGAGGACTATTCACATTTAAACATGATGCGAAATGTTTAAATTAAAACCCCAACTGAAGAGAATTCCAATAACTAAATTAATTAATAGTGATTAATTGTGAGTACTGATGAAACCTGGGTACATTATTTTACTCGGTCCTGCAGTCCCCCTGAGTCAAAATATGCAAGCATGTAGTAGTGTGGCACCACATCTCCAAAGCTAAAGAAATCAAAAACTGTGTTGTCAGCTGGTAAAGTCACGGCATCATTTTTTTGGGATTCTCAAGGGGTGCTTTTTGTTGATTTCCTTACAGAACGTCGTACAATTAATACAGACTATTTTTCGTCACTTTTGTGGTAGGAAATTAAGCAGTCGATCAGGAACGGAAGAGAAGGCAAAGTTCTATTTGATTTCCGAAGAACAATTGAAAGATCTTCTTCCGCACGCACGCCGTTATCATTTGCTCCCTCCGATTTTTATTTGTTTGGCCCAATACAAGAAATTTTAACCGAAAAAATATTTCAGTCAAATACCGATGTTATTGAAGCTGTTCAAAACTGTAAACTCATGTAACTCATAGACTTTATCCAGGAAGATACTAGAAAGCTTCTAGATCGGTAGCACATGTGCATCGGTGGGCAACAGGACTACATCGAAAAGTAATATATGAGGGCTGTTCTTTTTCTGCTGAGCCTAGTAAAGTAATACACAATATATTGACAAAACTAATTTATTTATAATTTTTTAAAGTATTCCCGTCCACAATCAATGCATTTTTGCATCCGTGAAAACCAATCTTCAAAACATTTTCTCCAATCTTCCCGCGTTAGGTTTTTTTTTTTTCATTTTTAAATGCTTCAACCGCTTCTTCGGGCGATGTAAAACGTAAACCCCGTAACTTATTCTTTACACGCGAAAATAAAATGAAATTATGTGCTAGGTCTGGACTATACGGCGAAAGACCCATTATTTCAATGTTTTGGTCATTCAAATACTCAGTCGTTCGAGCAGCAATGTGCGCCCGAGCGTTATCTTCATGAAAGATGATCCTTCCTCTTGGACGTTTTTCGGGAACATTTTGGAGAACTTGAGGCAAAAAAACTGTAGTGTACCATTCAGCATTAAGAGTACGACGATCCTCCAGCTCTACAGTGTTCAGTAATTCCAAAAAATGTGGCGACCATCTTTTTGTTTCGGCTTTTTTCACGAATAACTTTTGTTGGAGCCGATTCGTTCTCAAAGACCCAAACTGCCGAATGTTGCTTTCTTTCGGGATCATAGCAGTACACTCACGTTTCATCGCCTGTAATGATGTTGTACACCAAATGAGACGATCCAGGTTAGATCTGCACCATGCCACACGGTTTTCTTCAGTTATGTTTCGTACAAGACCAATATTCTTTTCGGTAACTGCCGTTTTTTGCTTACGAGCTCGAAAGTTGTCATTTAAGGAAAGTCGACCACGTAAAATTCATTGTACCACCGCTTTACGGTAGCTAGGGAACACGACTTGTCACCAAACACTCGATTGATTTCCTCAAAACATTCTACTCGTAAATTTGTAAAAAATCACATCTCGTTAATGCTCTTTATTCAATTCCATGATTTCCTGAGGAAATGGATTACTTTAATATTATGTATTTTAAAAGCCTTCAAGTATATTTGATAACTTGCACTATAATTAAACTTGTAAACAACTACGTTAAAATGTCAAGCAAAATTTGTTTCAAAATATCACAGCCCTGCTAGATAGGCTCAACGGAAAGAGAACAGCCCCCGTACTTTACATTGTTGCAATATTGTAATACCCTTATTGATAAATAAATCCTGGTTTAAATCTGGACACCCATCGTAGAAAAACGTAAAAAACAAAATTACATCAGAAACGATTTTTTTACCACCTCTACGAAATCTCGTTCTTAAATCAAAAGAGATCGGCTGCTTACTTACATTTATCTCCTTCGCTATACTACTAATCACTTATCAAATTTTCAAAAACAATCTAGTGTGATCGTAAAGTAATTGAACATGTCGCTTAATATTATTGATTTTATGTTGTGCGTTTTGTTACGTAAAGTGACTTTATCTAATTTTGCCACATAAAGTGACACTTTTCAAAACTGTCTGACGTTAGGAAACGCTTTACTTTTCGTAACTAGTTACGTAATGAAAAATATTTCGTAACCAGTGATGAAAAATTCATTTCATCACCAGTTAATAGCATGGAAACTGTCATTATTAATTTAATACGACTTATGTACATATGTCGTATGGCGTTTCTAAGGAAATTAGGTATGACGTTTAATGATAGATCAACTGGAAAATTATAAAACTATATTTTGGTCAAAATTAGATAAAATCTTGTATGCAACACGTTATGAAATGTTATTTTGTGTAACTCATGTCATTTTGCAGAATCTCGCTCGCTACGCTCGCTCGTCCTGCAAATATTCCATTTCGTTACACAAAATAACCCTTTTCATAACTAGTTACATAAATAGCTATTAACTGATTTCTGTGGCGTTGGTTGCATCATATTTTAAAATTAAATGGCTTCGCCTTTAACCTAAAATTACACTCCACCTGCTATCCGTATTCAAAACAATACATAATTTAATTTTCTTATCTAACAAAACCATAAAATGTGACTTCTGGTCTGTAAAAAGATTGTTATTTCCGTAAGGCTACAAAAACATTGACAAGATAACCAATGAAAGCAATATAAATGACAGCTGATAAGCAGATTGTGAAGTAAGTATTGATAAGTAGCATATTTATCCACAAGGCGGAACGTATTTTTGACAATAATGCAACCAAATTGCGACAATCGTTTTTGACCACTCTGTAGTTCCAAATAAGCAGTTTATAAAGAGAACAAAACTTCTCTAGATTGTCAAACATGACCAATGTAATAATCATCTTCTATTATTTTTAATAAAATCAATGTATAGGCGACCACCACTTTGTAGAATTGATATTTTTTCTATAAGTTAAATAAATATATTAACGGGCTTGAATTAATAAAAATGAAATGTTACAGATCCAGGAATAGGATCTAAATGGGGAGTACCTCTGGATCATCGAGAAATTTGCAAACCATCAAGCAGGAACTGTTTCCTCTATCGAGAATTAGTTCATTTAATAGATAAAGTACTATACAATTCAAGAACAAGGAGTTGAAACATGTAGTGGGATTCAATATTAGTAGCAAATTAGATAATGCTTTAACCAAAGTAATACCTATACAGTGTTAGTAGGTAGCTATAGAAACTGAATATGCGATTATAATTAGGTAGCAACATGTGATATAATTTTAAGAATTAACTTAAGCAAATTAAAATTATTCAATATTTTCTTCTACTTAGATTTTGTCCCCTGCCATATTTATGATATTGTTATTTTGTGACTAGCATCTTTTTCGATACATAATATTTTAAATGTCGTCTGTGCTGAGGAAATTAAACCCAGCTCAACTGATAAGTTACCTATACAATTAATGAAAATAAATTAATTTTATAAAGTGTACAAATATGTATATTATACCTACTAAAATTCATGTATTTGGTAAATAGGCTGCAAAACATTTTGTCATGTTTGAATTAACAATTACCTACATTAAAAGCCTTTGTTTTTTATAAGTGAATGTAATGAAGTGATAATGAGAAAAGCTGTAAGATGTATTAAGCATTAACATATTTTTTATGACATTGAAAATGTGATTCAGTAATGTATGTAAAATGGTGTCTATTTAAATATGGTATTAATTGAACCATAAGAACTGCTGAATACCTTGTATTCATACACAACCAGGTTCTGAATTTATTCTATTTGGTGAATTGTATAAGAATAACTTGATACAGAAAATGCTGATCTCATTCTTACAAACACATCAAATACCTAGTCGATCATCTTATTATATTATTTTTTCATTTTTATTTAAAAAAACCAAATATATTTTAAATATTTGTAGACAACCAATCAGTGGCAAAGTTTCAATATCGGAAAAAAACTTGAAGTGCTAAAAAAAATAATTTGATCATGTGTTTTGTTTCTGCTCTCTGCTCTAAAATTATTAACACGAAATTATTGCAGCGTTAGATGACACAGTTAAAAGCATCCCCTCTTGGTAATTCATACAAAAATTATCTTATTATTGGTTTTCAACCACAACTCAATTATGACTATGCAGACAACAACTGAACGATTAACCAACAATAATAGTATCTTAAGATTTTCTGTGAATTCTCATAACTGTTTTCATACATATTGTGGCTGTGATGTAGTGCTAAATATTACCATGTTGGCAATCAGCCAGTGAGGATTGTAAGGCTCCAGGCCATTCTAAAATTTGTGAATTTCAATTTTAATTTGCTTTATTGTAATTAATACCTGTTCTAACAAATAATAGCAGTATTAGTTGTTATGTTTAAAATATTTTATTAGTAGGAAATAAATAATTAAAGATACAAATTCGGTTTGTTTTTATTAAAACAACAAAAGTTATGAACTGCATTGTTTGAATGAAACCAACCCAATTCATATATTATGTCAATTATTCTTTTATCTTTAACCTAACCAGAATACAAGAATAAGAAAGCTCTTCTTATATTTGGGAATTGCAACTAAGCGGTATGGTACTATGTACCTACTATTACAATTATTATGAACTGTTCGAGTAGGGTAAACATTCAATGAAATGTGTGCAGGCGGAAATGTCCCCTAACGAATATTTCAGGCTTCTGCGGTTTGTGTCTAATGAAGTCATCTCTTTGCGCTTAGATTGCGCTGTCACTGAATTGATTGCTGCTGAAGTTTTGCTAACCATTCCATAGGCTTTTCTAACGAAATTTTATAACTGTAAAAAACCCAACAGAAATAGGTTTCTCTCAGGCTTAATTAAGATTCTATGATACACGCTTTTTATGTTACTTTAATCATGAATTATTTTAAAAAGTTAGATATATTTTGACTCAATTTAATAAATTTTGAAAAACTATCATTTATTAATAATTTTCTGTAAGATTATCGATAGTATTACTGATTTCAAATAAAAGCGCGATTAAGAAGTTTTAGTTGTTAAATTTTCTTAACTTATGATCTCAATGCCAATCCACAATATGCCTTCAATAGACACTTCAATGTTTATGCCAATGCTGAGCCAACCCAGCCTATGCTATGGATATATCCATCTTTACTGACGGACCTAAAACAAGGCATGGAACGGGTGTCGGAGTCTTCTCCGATGTCCTAAACCTACGCCACAGTATATCACTAGGCAAAATTGCTACTACCTTCCAAGCGGAGGTAGGGGAAATAATGCATGGTGCAAATGCAATTCTTGAATGACAAATCAAGAACCAACGATTGGTATCTACAGTGACAGCAGAGCCACTTTACTAGCCCTGGGTAGTTCCATAATTACCTCAGGAGTGGTACTGCAGTGCCGTGAAGTTCTAGACAATATCTCAAAAGATAATGTCATTTCTCTTATATGAGTGAAAGGACATGACGGAAACTACGGCAATGAGGAGGCTGATGAGATTGCGAAACTGGCCTCCGAACAACCTATTTGGGGACCGGAACCCGTTATGCATATATCCCTGAGGACATTAAGCTTTATGCTATAAGCTATACCAAGAAACCTTAACAACTTCACACGAAGATGGGCAAACACTGAAAGTTGTCATCATGCAAGGGCTGCTATTACTGCACCCTCGCTAATAACAGCCTAATTTTGTGTGCAACTGTCCCGAAAGCACCTGCAACTAGTTGTAGGTATCTTACCTGGACACTGCATCCTCAATCAACACATGCACAGGATGGGACTGGCGGGCAGCCCAAACTGTCGAGGATGCAGTGGGGATAACGAGACGGCAGAACACGTCCTGTGTTACTACCCAGTTCTCGCAACAATCAGAGGATCCATGTTGGGAGACTTTTGGCCTGATATGGCCGAAATCGGCAACATCCCAGTTGCGGATGTCCACAAGTACATCCAAAGCAATGGATGGCTTGGGGGATGCCCAAATTGGGGAGCTGCTGGGGAGGCAGCACAGTAGGCCCAACTATGTGGCCTAAGTGCACGTGAGGGAACTCACCCTCCCAAAAATCTACAATGAATACAATGATCTGAATGAGTACCTGTTATTTTATTGTTAAGGCTGGTCTTTAGTCAAGAAAAATCGTGATTTTAATAAATATGCCACCCGCAACTCAACGTCTACTTAGCTGGTAAAACGTAAACCAAAGAATGTTAATGTTAAGAATCTTAACATTTCCATTACCTAGGGGCATGAATAATAGCAGCCACTGGGATTTTTTAAATATTTCTAAATTTTGTATTTTTTGAAAATCAAATTCTGGTAAGTGGGAAAAAAGTTAATTTTATCGTTCAACGGTTATACCAAGAACTTCGAGAACCTACATGGAGTCATGCAAATTATTATTATTATGAAGCTTTTGCAGGCCTTATAGGCCCATCGCTTTGGTGTGAGGCACAGTTAAGGTAGTTTGTGCTATGCACAACATGTCGTGTAAATATACGTCTATTTATTGTAAAACCAAAAAGCGTAGATTTGAATTACGTAGAGAACAACAACATAAAAAAATTTGAATTCGAAAAACAGCTGCGGAGCTAATGGTTAACTATGGGCAAAGAATATAGATCTATATTCTTTGCTATGGGCTAGTATATGGACAAATGCCAGATATGGCAAAAACAATATCTTTTCAAAAAAAAAGGCAGTTTTATAAAAGAACTTGGTAATATTCAGACAGTTTTAGTAGACCACCGCCAATACCGTAAAAAAACATCCTCTACAGTAAATTTGTAGGTACACGAGCCACCAAATACGGATGCAGTAACAGAGCAATAAGAGAATTTAAAAATGTAACAAGACTTAAAGTAAATCCTTGCGAGTTATTCGTTTACCAGCAATGCCCATTTTTAGCGGCACCTCCAGATGGTTTGGTGGGAAATAACGCAATTTTAGAAATAAATTTGTGTTTTAGCTCTAGCATGTTTTCATCGGTAGAAGGAGTGTTAAACAAAAAAATATCCTTTTGTGTTGTTGGGAATGGAAAATTAAAACTGAAAACCAATTACCGCTGTATGTACCATATCCAACGACAACTTAATATTATTAATAAAGATATTTGTTATTTAGTAGTACCGACTCCGCTTGGAGTTTCTGTAGAAAGCGTAACAAAAGACACTACATATGGCTAAACAATATGTTACCCAAATTATAACAGTTCTACTCATCTATTCTTCCAGAGAAATTTGTTCCTTCGAGAAACATATTTTAAAAAATGAGCAAAGCTGTTCACGTAAACCAAAATAATAAAGTATAAATTATATGCCATTAATATTCTATCTTCTACGTCCAAACTACAAACAGTCTCTACCTTCGCTTTGAATATGATAAGCAACTCAGTGACCACACATGCATATTTCCGCTGAAATCTCAATGTAAGCGCCACACATGGAGCGACATGCTCAGCTCGTGTGGTGGCTTTTGGGCGTTTCTCTAGGAGCCTTCAACTTGGTAACATTTTGACCAACCTGTCCACACACAAGCCCACTTGTTGTCGCGAACTGTGTTGGCGAACATGTTCGCTAGTGAGAAGCTTGCTTTAAGCACTGTAAGCTTGGCAGAAATATTAGTGTAGGTTATAAGCAGGGTCCGGATTTATATGTATTCACATATTCTTTTTGCTGTTACATAGAACATCAAAATTTGGGATTTTTACGTTTTAGCATAAAATGAGCTACAGTACAAAGTTTTAATCCGCATATTTAGAATGTTTACCGCATATTTTACATATTTCGTGATATAGCAGCGTATTTCGTGCATATTCCTTACTTTTTCTTAAATTTTAAAACATATGATTTAAAATTCCTGGAATTCCTGGCTACTAACGAATGTAAAATGCAACTTTTATGTTCTTATTCTTATTCTTAGAATGGTTTTACAACAAAGGTTTTAAGAAGGTTTAACATATCTATACGCACCGCAACCTGTAAGTTAGAAAATGTAAAACTTCTAGGGTCAGATGCTGTTATATACATGATTAAAGCAGGACAGTCTTTGAAAATATTTTACCCCGATGTGATTCATATGACTTGTATGGCTCACGCTTTACATATAATAGCAGAACTGGTTCGAATAGAATATCCCCTAATCAACAAACTAATTAATAGCGGGAAAAAGCTAAGCGAAGTCGCTCTTGAATTGCCATTACCACCACAACCCATAATTACTAGATGGAGAACTTGGATTGAAGCTGTAATACTTTATTGTGAAAATTTCAATAAACTAAAAGAAGTATTTTAAGAAATTGTTGATGGTTCTAAACCCATTTTGGAGTGTAGGACGTGTGTAGCAGATAACAAGATCGTTCAACAATTAGCTTTTATTAAAACACATTTTTCAATTTTGCTAACTTCAATAAAAGATTTGGAAAGTACGCAGGTACCGCTAACGGACAACTGCGCGAGTTTAATCCGGCTAATTGCTTTTTCGAAAATTTACCTGTTCTAAAAGTGGACAACTGCGCGAGGTGAAGTTAATCCCCTTTAATAGTTTTACCTAGAAAGGTACCTGCTTGTTATTTAAACATAAATTTGTTTGTTAAAAGTTAGTTTGGAAAGTTTAATAAAATGTTTGTTTTATTTGCAACCTTAAGAAAATGCAAACCTTAAAAAAATGCAATCAGTTGTAGCTTTGGAATTGTATATTTTACATAAAATGTACAATAACAGAAATAAAGACGTACAAAAAACTTAAACACTAATTACAAACTAAATACAAACAGTACATTAGGCAAGATCAAAATAGTGAGACACAATTTTTACAAAATGCAATCTATTTATTTTACCACTATTATAGTCTGATATCTTATTATTTAAATATTCCTGTCTACGCTTCGTATCAGCACTGACGAATTACGTTTTTTTTATTTACTCTATTGATTTTAATGTATATTTCACTTTGCAGTTTTAGCACTTCATTAATGAATATAAAAATGGTTGGATGTGCCGAATAAAAGTTTTGTTTAAAATGCGAGTGGAAGGACAGCACGCATTCGTTGTTCGACACATCGAAGATGTTGCTGCAGCCCATAAAGTGGTAGGAAATATCGCGTCTTCGCAATATAGGTATCCACAAGGTAATCCGCGAACTTCGTCACTCTGGGGTCCTGTGGTTGAAATGGAACTAGGTCTACTACATTTTCCAATGTCCGTTGATTTTTTGTAGTCGGTCGATAGGCCGAGCTCTTGTATCTTTCGCCACCATGACTGTTTAAGGTGAAATCGGCAACCTATAATTTGCACATTTTCAGTGTATTGCCATTTCAAAATCAATCACAATTTTGGGCAGTTTCAAAGTGAGTCCCTTTTTTCACAGTTAGCAACTATACACCGCAACACAAATTCGTAGGTTGTTTTCTGCTTATCTGGTAAAATAGCGTAAACAACAGGTATATAATGTCCATTCAAATATCCGTGAATGGTAAATAATTGCAGGAAAAACTTTGGACAGTAATTAAAAGTCCCATCCATATATATGGCTTCGGATTGGCACAGAAATTGTAAATTGGTTTTGCACGATAGGATGAAGAAACTCATTGATTTGTTGTTCTCCAATAAAAAAACTCGCCAAGATTTGTGGTCAATTGCAGATTTTCTATTATTTCTAGTACTTCAACTGCCGATTTTGGTAACACCGGCTGTATTTTCCGACGTTGCCTGTAGATACATTTTCTAATACACATTAGATCCGTACCTTCTAAATCGCTAGTATTTGTAGAACTGGACACCAAATCACGTATAATTTTTGTTGGTCTTAAATTTATATCTTCGGTGGCTTTTCTCTTCGCTGCCGCGGCGATATGCTGCTTTTGGATTGTGCGTACTATAACGTCGTGATTATGAGCGAAATGTTGATCGGTAATTTCCCGAGCTGCACCTTTACCAATTGTTAAAAAATTGGACTTACACGTCTTCCTGGTACAACGCCATCTAGTTTCTCCCGTGGCCATTCTGCGTTCTCTGTAGAACTTATGATAATCCACTAACAATAAAGTTGCACCACGTTGACTGACTATTTCTTCCATAACTGTATTGTTGATTCCGTATAGGCAATTATAAATCAAACACAAGCACAGACTCTTAAGAAAATGAATTATTTGCATCAGTAACTGTATACGAAATGTTGAAGAAATTGTATTGGTTACATGATATTGCTACCATTGCTCATTGGTTTATAATAATTTTGAGTTTGAAATGTTAAGTTAAAATTCCATGAGAACTTAAAAATAATGTTAATGAGAGGGTTAAAGATTAAACCCCAACGCGGATTAAAATAGCGCAGTTGTCCCATTTTAAATTTACCTGTCGTTAAGCCCTCGCGCAGTTGTCCCCCTTGTTAATGATAGGGTCATTAAGTTCGCGCAGTTGTCCATCGCCGGGTACCGCTAACCAAGTCCATTGAAACCACACATACAGTTATCGATAGCTTGTAAACCGTTCCGGGAATCATCGGGAAACCCGTTATTTCCCAGCTAGACGCTATTCTGGAAAGAAACCCGTGCTACAACACATTCTATAGAATAAGTAAGATTTTAACTTCCGAGAGACACAATTATACAATGGGAAACGTAAATAAAATGATGTTTCTTTACTGTAACGCGGAAAAACAAATCATAATATATTTATTATTATTTTATGATATAATGATTAATTCATATTTGCAATTATTTTTTAATACACTAACACTTTCAAGCGATATTTAAAATTTTCTACATCATGTTTGGTATGTTCAGTATTTGTCATATATTTTAAAGTTTTACCGCATATTTTTAGTTTTTAGCGCATATTTTATATATATTCACATATAGTACAGCATATTATAGCCGATTTTTAGCGCATAAAAATGCATATATAAGAAGTTTTTAGCGCATATAAATCCGGACCCTAGTTATAAGCACCTGAGTATCTGGATAATTAAAGAACTAGAATAAATTCAGTGGCGGCTTGTACTAAAGGGCACGTGCCCACCCAACCACCAAGATAAACACAGAAAGAAATTCGCATGTAATTCAGTGCATTATTTTAATTTCATTATTTTAACAATGGTATCAAATTTTCCTTCCGCACCATGAACGCGGCTAACGCGCTCAATATATTTTCCGGGGAACGGTCTGATTTGTACCTATGTAGAACAAGATTCGGTTGCCTATCGGTTATCTTCGCTATACGTGATATACCAGGCGAATAGGGCATCGAGCGTTTTGTTCCCCATTTAAAGTCAACGTTTGAATTTCGAGCGCAGTGTTTTGTGTTTTCGCACAATCGTGCGTGTGAATTCAAAGACGAAAGTAACGTTTTTTCAATAATGGAAGTTAATTGTGTGCAAAATCTTTAAAAAAACCCACTATCATTTGAGGAAAAACTTTTAATTAAGAAGAAAGGAAGGCCGATTCCTGATCTTCAGATAAACTACAGTTCGACAAGTAAAACCCGAACGTACAATAGAATATTCAACAAGAATATCTATGAAAAATACGATTGTATGTGCGGATGTTCAGTAACAAATAAACTGTTTTGTTTTATGTGCTTAATTTTTAAGAAAGAGGTTAGTGCGTGGAATAAACAAGGGGTGAATGATTTAAAACACATTGCAGAGAGGGCAAACAAACACAAATCTTCCGTTTCTCACATGAATGCGTGCATGGATTTTAGTATTTTAGGCAAAGTGGACATCCGTGAACAATTAGAGGGTGCTTATTTGCGACATAAAATTAAGTACAACGAAGACGTGGAAAAAATCGTCATATTTTGCGCCGGTTAATTATGTGTATTAAATTTTGCGGCGCCTTTGAACTAGCGTTGCGAGGTCACGATGAGACATTAACGTCAGAAAATCCAGGAATTTATGTAGGATTAATCAACTTTTCTGCCGAATTAGACGCTGTGCTTGCAATACATATGAAAGGTTCACAAGTGTTTAAAGGCGTCTTAAAAACTATTCAGAACGAATTGCTAGATGCAATGTTACAAATTTACAAGCAGGAAATATTAAAAGAAATTAAATCTGCAAATTTCATTGCTTTGGAGCCGATGAAACTACAGACACTTCTAATCATCAGCAAATGGTTGTTATTATTCGATACGTGTTTAATGGACAAATTTTTGAACGCTTTTGATCTTTTTTTAAGCCGGGTGGATATAATGCTGATGTATTAGCAAAAACATTGCTGAATGAATTGCAAACTATTTTAAATTCTCTTTCTGGGTCTGATAACAATAAACTAATCGCTCAAAGTTACGATGGGGCGTCCGTAATGAGTGGTAAGACAAATGGTGTCCAAGCCATTATCAAAAAAACATTTTCACGTGCACATTATATTCACTGTTACGCGCATCAATTTAATTTAATTATTGAACGAGCGGCACAGTGCAATAAAAATGTAAACATTTTCTTTGCAAATTTGCAGTCATTTTCAAGCTTTTTTTTCTCGATCGCCAAAACGAACGGCAATTCTTGATGAAATAGTCAAACGTAGATTACCACGCGCTGCTCCTACACGGTGGATTTTCAAAAGTCGAACTGTGAACACATTATTTAAACACCAGGATTCTTTCAAAGAATGTTTAGACAAAATTATTGACGAAGATGGGATGGATTCAGTTACTATTAGTGAAGCAAGTGGTTTATTGAAACATTTGAATTGCCCGGAATTTCTCTACTGGATGAAAATATTTCATTTCATCATGCCACATGTTGAAATATTATTTAATCAGACTCAAATGCGCGGGATTGACAGTGCTCAACTGCAAAAGGCAATTGAACAATTCCAACAGCAAATTAATCGAATTAGAAATTCTACTGACGATGACAATCAAGAACGCAATAATGAAGAACCTGCAAGGAAAAGACAAAAAACGACAGCTGGAGATAACAGAGCTGTTATTGCAAAGGAAGTATGTGACACTATTTTAAGCCAAATTAGCGACCGATTTGATTTTAGGGATCACTTAAGTGCAGCAAAATTATTCGATTCTCAAAATTTTAAAACTTATAGGCATGCATTTCCACAAAAATATTTTGATGAAACTGTGAAATCTTATCCTATGTTGGACAGTGTAACATTGAAAAGTGAACTTTCAGCAATTTATGAGCGCGATGACATGTGTGATGTAGGTGGTATTTTGCCACTTTTAGTGTTCATAGCAGACAACAACCTAAAAAAGGTTTTGACGGAAACATACAAACTGTTGGATATTATTTGTACAACGCCCATGTCGACAGCAGAATGTGAACGATGTTTTTCCACCCACAAACGCATTAAAACTTTTCTGAGAAGCACAATGTCAGAAGATCGACTGAACGCATTGGCGGTCCTATCAATAGGAAAGAAGTTCGTCCAGTCTATCCCGGATTTTGACAACAAAGTCATAGACGTCTTTTCCAGCATGAAAAATAGGAGAATGGATTTTATGTACAAAAAATAGGTAAGTTTTTTCTTGTGCTCACGAGCCGCCACTGAATAAATTAGTAATTACAAAAGGGATTTTTTCTAATTTCTGCCATACAGTATTATAAAGAATTATACAATTTAAAACATCCTCAATATTCTACTTTACAAAATAGGCAAAACTTATGGAAAGAGATTGGAAAAATCATTAAGTAGACAGGTATAAATTCAACAAAACTTTAAGTATTGTTCTATTAAGTAAAGGATGAACCGATAAACGCCTTTTCAGTTTTCCGTTTTCGGCGCTTTTCTTCTTGTACTTGTTCTCTGAACAAAGTTGCCATTAAAAACAGTTCTTCTTCTGAACACAATTCGATTCTACTCATGGTCGAACAAATACTAGTATTTGTTCGACGATGGATTCATTCTGGTAGGCAAGTGGTTTCCTGCTTGCTGAGAAGGACGCAGATAAATTCCAGACGTTCGGGTTTTGGTTTTTATTCCAGACCCCAGCGATAGTTACCTATTTCTCTTATGTGTGGATAGTTTACCTTAGATAAAGTTTAGCCAAGGTACAATACCTAAGCCCCCATGGTTTCAGTGCATTAACGATATCGGATTTATAAAGAAACTTGATTTCTAGTCGACTTCAACTGGAAAAAGGAAGTTTCAGTCATTCCAGAGCGTTCAAGAACTCATGGAAGATGTTAAGGATGATAATATGAGAAATTCTGAGCGCGTTTTCGCAGTTATGCAAGTTGTATGTGTATGTAAGTGTATGTATTTAAAACAAAAGCTCATTGACTATTTCCCCAAAGAAATTCAAAAAGTTATGACAATCACAGATGGATACTGAATCCGTTTTCAGACAATTCCGTTGAACAAGTTAGATAAGATATCTTTACACCAGCGTTTCTCAACCTTTTAGTAATTGCGATCCAATTTTCAATCACAATTCTCACCCCCCCCCCCCCCCATCTCATACAATCATTTTTACTGAAATCGTGCTGTACCTAATTGTAATATTAATTTCTATTTAATTGTATTTTGACGCAAAAGCTACACTACGACCTTAATTCTTAATTACAAACCTTAAAAATTAACACGAATAGGTAAATTTATTGATATTTGGCAACACCGATCCGCTGCATGGATAAAACCAGAATCGATGCCTCTCTATTGCTCTCTGTCTTACGTCCACCATCGGACATTCTCGCGGCTTCGCGAGAAGTTCCGATTTGTTTCAAACATTCTGGAAAGGTTGCGCGACCGCGACGCAAGCGTGTATAAATGCTGCACCTCGTTCAATTCTAGCCAGTCTCAGTCGAGTCGATACTTCTATGGTGAATGTGTATGTTGTATTTTGCGTTAACTGCAATTCACGGTATTCGAGTAGCAGTATATTTATACAGAATCATGGATAAATATTTAAGTGGGTGTAAGCGAACATTAGACGATAGTGAAGCATCAATAAGCACACAGACGAGCATGGTTCCGAAGATCAAATCAAGAAAGTATTCTCAAGAATACTTAAATGTTGGGTTTACCAGCACTGAAGTAAATGAAGAAGAAAGGCCCCTGTGTGTCATTTGCTCAAAAATTGTGGCAGCAGACAGTATAAAACCCAATAAACTTAAACGACATTTGGAAACGCTTCATAGTAAGTACGTTAACAAACCCCGACAATTCTTCGAATTAAAATTGAGATCATATGAAAAGCAAAAATGATTTTTTAAACAAACGTAATCTGTGCATGAAAAAGCTTTATTTGCCTCTTACAAAGTTTCATATAAAATAGCTAGATGTAAAAAGCCTCACCATTCGTGAAAAGCTTGAGATTGTAGAAACTATGTTCGGAGATAATTTTGCCAAACAATTGCAATCCATACCTCTATTAAATGATACCGTTACCCGTCGAATTGGTTATACAGCTGAAGATGTACAGCATCAGCTTTTCGGGAAGTTGAGTGAACATTGTTTTCAATTCAGCTTGATAAGGCAACAGATAGCAATAAAGATGCTCATTTAATTGCCTATGTCCGATTTTGTGATGGTATGTCAGCAGTAGAAGATATACTTTTCTGCAAACCAATACAACTCAAAGCAGCAGCATTTGCATTATTTGCTATCTTAGATGATTTTGTAAACGAGGCAAACATAGAGTGGAAAAATTGCGTCGGTATGTGCACCGATGGTGCTCGTACAATGTCTGGAAGATTCCAAAGTATACAAGCACTTGTGAAACAATTGAACTACTTGGTCGAAATATTCGGGGAATTAAATACCTTGAATTTTCAACTCCAAGGAGCAAACACACATATATTGGATACGAGTGATAAAGTTAATGCTTTTTTAGAAAATTGGAATTGTGGAGCAGAAATTTAAAGCAACAAAACCTAGAAATGTTTGCAAATGTGGACTAACGTATTAAAACTTACAGGGCTGAAGAACAACATGTGAAAGTTGTTTTTGTAACCATTGAAAATCATGTAGTCATGCTGGCAAAGAATTTTAAAAAGTATTTTCTTGCTGACGGCAAATTGGTAGCAAGTTATGAGTGGGTTAAGGACCCATTTCAAAATACTCCCGAAGATCTCTCAACTGCTGAAGAAGAAATCTTCATAGACTTCACGACAAGTGGCGAAATCAAAAGACAATTTAGTAATAAATTACTCTTTGAATTTTGGACAGGGGTGAATGATGAGTTTTCTGCACTGAAAACAAGAGCATTTCATATACTATTACCATTTTCAACATCCTACCTTTACGAAATCGGATTTTCTGCGGTGGCTGCTTTGAAGACAAAATATAGATCTCAGCTAAATATAGATAAAGAACTCAGAGTGTCAATTTCTAATATTAAACCTTCTTTCGAAAAACTTTGCTCTGCAAGACAGGCCCAAGGGAGTCACTAATCATTATTAAACTTGTTTTTAATTTAGTATTGATAAGTTAATTATTAAATACATTGTGCAGTATTGATACAATCCTATTATATCAGTGTAAACGTGTATTTTATTTTTTATTATGTCAGAATGTATTTTATTGCTTTTCTTTCGGTAAATTAAATAATATTTTTAGAAATTTTTTTTTCGATATGCTCGCCCCCCCCCCCTTTTAGTGTTATCACGCCCCCCTAGGGGGGCGCGCCCCACAGGTTGAGAATCGCTGCTTTAAACTAATATTTTATATACAAAATAGATTTTTTTTAAAAGGAAAACCTTTCATATAAAAATTTGGAATGGGTCTGGAAGGTAATTTTACTTGATATCTTTGCATATTGAATACAACAGTGACAGGTCTGTGCAGAATCGACGTGTAGAATATGTACAAAAAAAATTCCTCAGTCTGAAACCCACATTTGTTCTTGGTGTGCTTTCAACTTATTCATAATTTAAATGGACTAAATTTAAATAAAAGAGCTTGTTTGCGTCAGTGGTAAGAGAGTCAGGATGTAATAGTAAAAAACTTGGTTCGAATTGCACAAACATTTTTCTAATTCGATGTGTGGTCGCTACTGAGCCCAGTCTTCATTTGCCATTGGAGATACAATTATAGTCACTAGTCATGTTACAGTTCTACTGGAGTAACTAGATATAGGTCACGCACGGTAACCAGCCAAATTGGACTATGATGTGAGTAGCACATATCAGTTTAGTCTTGCCTCACACCATCTTAACACAAAGCAATGTACCTAAAAGACCTATGAAAGCTTCTTTATATATAAATTTAAATAATGGATTTGAATATGATTTAGATCAGCTATTCCAAACTTTTTGACCCGTGATTTCCTAAATTCACTATGAAACCCAGTTTGTAGCTGCATTATGTGGACGACACTTTTGTCATATAGCCTCATGGACCTTCATCTTTGGACAATTTCCCGGTCCACCTAAACCAGATTGACTCGAACATTCAGTTTACCATGAAAGCTGAAGAAATGTTATCTGGCCCTTCCTGGATGGCTCAGTAAAGGAAAAGCCCAATTACACAATGGGATAGGGGATACAGTGTTGGAGGAAATGAACACCGACTGATACCTCGAAGCTAAGCCTCATCATCACCCTCTACAAAAGGCAGCAGTGCTTAACACCCTGGCCATGCGTGCTATCCGCCTATCCGATACCGAAGACCGATGCTAATATTATTTTTGGGGCCCGCATACTTCAAATAACCTTTCTGATAATTATTAAAAAAATAAGTGCACAAATCAAACTAATCTTATTGAACAGCGGTATTACAAATTATTATTTAAGGAACATCATTAGGGTGTAACTAAAATTAAAATTCATAGAAGAAAATATTTTGTATTATATTATTATTTGCTTCCTACATTTGGAACTAACATACTCTCTAATAGGGTCATCATAAGTTAATGATCTTGTTGTCATTCTCTATCGATAGAATGGACAAACATTTGAGTCTTTCATCTTCCATAGTTGTCCTATATTTTTTTACAGTGAAAGATAGTTTTGAAAATGCCTTTTCGGCTAGTTATAGACAAAGTCGAATATATTTTAAGAGTAGTGTATATACCTACTTGAGAACGTATCAACAAGGTTTCTTTTATAAATTAAGTTAAATAAATCTGGACACTTGGAACTAACTCCCTTGTACATTTGAATCGACGATAATTTTCAAATCGTCTAAAACGTCTAACACTATTTTATCTCCTAATTCAAGTAAACTTAAAATTGAAAAATTGAAACTTTTTCCCTAATTTCGCATAAACCTTTCCTCTTTTCGGAAATTCATTTAACTTTACATTAGAACGTTGCCTGATGGCTTTGACAAATAATTCTAAGGAGCACAATAAAAAACAAGTCTAACAAGTCCAGGTCCAGACCACACATAAAATACGACCTGTATGACGGCACAGAATTTTTATCTGTGAGCATGCGTAAATAGGTGCAAATTACGCTGACATCTGTGACAAAACTGTCAAAATAATCATTTTAATGTAGATAAGGTAGAAATCTATCAAGGTTTAATAATAATTGTTTACTTTTGTTTACATAACCCCAACTGTTGTTTATTTTTTCGTGACTTGCATTATTTTTGAATTTTTGGGAAGTTTTTTTTTTATTTATAAGTTATATTAAGTTTGTGTAGAATGGCTAGCGTTGAGAGATTTTAGTTGGTATACGTGTTAAAACATTTACGTCTTTGCCCTCTGTGATCATTGATGAACACTAGAAAATGCTCGTTTGCGCATCGATTTGACGTTTTTGAACAAAATTCTGTAGACTTTAGAGCACGAGCTACAGAATTTTGTTCAAAATTTTGTAGAAAATTTGGAATGAAATTTTGATGTATGACACGGCACAAAATTTTGTAGAAACATGTTTAAACCCTATTCCAAATGTAGGAAGCAAGTAATAATATAATACAAAATATTTTCTTCTATGAATTTTACTTTTAGTTACACCCTAATGATGTTTCTTTAAATAATAATTTGTAATACCGCTGTTCAATATTAGTTTGACTTGAACACTTATTTTTTTAATAATTATCAGAAAGGTTATTTGAAGTAAGCGGGCCCCAAAAATAATATTAGCATCGGCCTTCGGTATCGGATAGCACGCATGGGCAGGGTGTTAAGCACTGCTGTCTTTTGTAGAGGGTGATGAGGTTTAGCGTTGAGCTATCAATTGGTGTATGTTCATTTCCTGCAACACTGTATACCATTGCGTAATTGGATTTTCTCTTTCCTGAGCCATCCAGGAAGGGCCGGGTAACGTTTCTTCGACTTTCATGGTAAACTGAATGTTCGAGTCAATTTGGTTTAGGTGGACCAGGAAATTGTCCAGAGACGGAGGTCCATGAGGCTAAATGACAAAAGTGTCGTCTACATAATGTAGCTACAAACTGGGTTTCGTAGTGAATTTAGGAGATCGCGGGTCGAAAAAGTTTGGAATTACTGATCTAAATCATATTCAAATCCATTATTTAAATTTATATATAAAGAAGCCATCACAGATCTTTTAGGTACATTGCTTTGTGTTAAGATGATGTGAGGCAAGAAAATTCTGTGCCGTGTCATGCAGGCCTTAGAAAAAATGTTGTGCAGTTCAAACCAACTCTTTTACTGTTACATCCCGACTCTCTTACCACTGAGCTATATCTGCTCTTTTATTTAAATTTACCCAATTTATATTATGAATGTTAGAAGCATATGGAGAACAAATGCGGGTTTCAGATTAACTAAATATTTTTTGTACAAATACTATACCTACTATACTCTGCACTGCCCCGTCGCTTTTGTATTCAATATGCAAAGATATCAATTAAAAAGATCTCCCACAATTTTAGCAAAAAAGGTTTTCCCTCTAAAAAAATCTATTTTATGTATAAAATATTAGTTTAAGGATATTTTATTAGCAATAAATAATTACAAGTTGTAGTTATATGATGCCCATCTTAATCAACAGAGTTACTGTGCTTAGCTTACTAAATGAAAAGTATAATATTATTTATCAATTACTTCAATTATTTATTTGTTTCTGTACATAAATTATACGTCAGTGGTGGGCTCTAGAACAGCGTCACTATAAGCTAGGTCCCAATAATGTTCAACTTTATGTTTCTTGAAATATTCACGAGCCAGTTTTTCTGTAGGGCAAACTTTAAATTTCAGCTCTCCAAAATTTCGTTGCTTACTAGTGCCTTCCCACACTAGAACACATTTGTTGGGTACTTCATTGCCATCTGGATCCTTCACAATATCTTCGTCCCATTTAATTCGATGCAGCATTAGCCTAAAACGGAATCAAATAAGTAATTCCTTCCACCTGTTAAATGTTAGAAAATACCTTCTATATTTCTTTTGTTGCTTCATCCCGCCTTCTATAACAACAACACAGCAGTCAGGATAAAGAACAACACAGCCTGTCATAAACAATTGTTTTGCGTTTGTTTCAATTTTGAACTTCTTAGAAGCAAGTTCATGTAAATCTCTAATACGAAAAAGAGAGACATGTACACCCAACGTGGTGTCTTCCTTGATTTTTTTAATCTTTTTCTGTCTTTTTTGGTCAGCTGTTAATTGTCTTGCAGCATTAGCTTCTTCATGAGCTTTTTGGCGTTTAGCCATCTGTTCTTTGACATGTGCTTCTATTTTAGTAGGATCTTGCACTGCTTCTGTACCTAATACTCTCATGAGATTGGATATGCGTAATTTTGGTTCAGGTGGAGCTTCCAAACCTAATCGAATTTTTTCTTGTTCTTCTTTCCACATTTCACGTCTGTTTTGGCGCCGCAATTTTTTGCGTTCTTTTTTAGTCAAAAATACCGGCATATAAATTGGTTTTAAAGGATCGGCTAAAAAAATGAAAATAAATTAGATAAAGTAAAAAAGTAAGCATTCAAATTCAGTAACAAGCTTATTTACTTACTTGGACATCTCATTTGTGTTGGATGCTCCACTAAAGTGTTAATAACAAAATCTTTAATAGCTATTTTATCATCTCGCATTGTGTCCATATTATCTTCTAATATAACAGAATCCCACCATTCCATTAATGGAATATCATCACTGGCACCTTCCGACTTTGCAATGAGAGCTAATTTTGTTGCTGATGATATTCCCGTTTTTTTCGCTATTTGTGATATCTCATTTTGTAATTTTTCCAATTGAGCCTGTAATTTAATACAACAATAAGGTGTAAATTAAATTATAAATAAAATTAATAGGCAAATTTCTTCTTATTTTTTGTTACATTTTGTGTAGAATTTTTTCCTATCTCCCTTATTATTGAAAATTTTGAAAAACACTATTAAGAAAAATTGCACATAATTTTTTTTGCACACTTAAAAATTATTTTCAGGCATACAGGATGCTTGGTCTAAAGTTGGGACCAACTAGATTTGTTCTTTAAATGGAACATTCGGTGTATTATTACACCTTAAAAATTAGTCATCAATAAAATGTCAAATTTGTTGCTGTTCCGTACTTATAATAAAGTTTGGCATTTTATTTTTTTAAAAAGTTTATTCGTATTTGGTCTTCAAAATGACTTGGACAGTTGAAACATAATTTGATATAGTACACAGGGTGACTGCTATTCTCAAATTCCATAATTTCTGGAGATTTTGTATCAATTTTAATTAACAAAAGAAAATTAAATGTTTAAATATGAATATCCACTGTTTATCGTTTGGTTGATTGGCTCAGTCTACAATAATGAAAATTTGGTTTGAATAGGTGAAAATTAGGTTAAACTTGTAGTGCTGTCCATGCTCAATCCAATGCTGTAATCGAAAAGCAAACGAATGTTTTTGTTTCAATTTTTTTTTCTTAATAGATTGTCTTGTAGATGTTGTTCTTTTATATTCTTCTAGTCTTTTTCTTCAAGACAAAAGTATTAAGTCACTTACCAAAACCAAACTAAATTATTACAAACAAAATCTAATTTAATGTACTTTTAAATTACCAGGCAACATACAGAATGTGCATTTAAAAAATTATAGTAATTATGCAATTTGTAAATAGCAACCACCCTGTAGATCTATTGACCAACTACTTTTGGATACCAAACATTAATAGACTTTTTTACCAATATAGAAACAATTAGTATAACTGTATTAAAAAGGGTGCAGCAATGATGCAGAAATGATAAAGTTTAAACTCCTATAACTGTATATCGTCTATTAATAACAAATTTCAAAATATAATAATACATTGTTTCTTGTAAAAAAACCTAAGTTTAGTTTGCCTTGATTCAAACACTTGAGTGTCTCAAAATAATTTTAAAGTTTGTAGAATAAAATCAATACAAAATTTTAATAACGGTTTTCGATATTTTGAGTGATAAAGGAGATATGAAAGAATCGCCCACTAAATAGATACCCTATATTTCTAACCTTCATTCGTAGCCTTTCGGCCATTTGTTGAAATTTTCCAGGTTCATGAAATCTTAAGTTTCGTTTATTTCTCAGTGCAGGTTTAGCTCCAATACGATTATCATAAAATCGAGTCTCTGCATTGTCTTCGGAGATTTTATCACTCAATTGGGCTTTAAATTCCTGTCTCTTCTTTGCTCTAATGTTGGCCTTGAGAGTTGGGGCAATATGTGTAAGTTGTACTGCTTTACCAGTTTTATCAACGGTTCTACCTTCTTCATCCAGGATAAGTGGCGTAGGTTTTTCAGGAGCTGGCGGCATGTGGATAATAACATTTCCTAAGATACCGGTAGAAAGTTTATTTTTAATTTGGGCTTGCAGCTGAGCAATTTTCCTTGCCTTGTCTGCATCTCCTCTGTTTAGCAAACCCATTGGAATACCATATATACTAGGTGGAGGTATTGGTCCAGGTGGCGGTACAGTATTGTTTGTTTTACTTGGCAGTGCATCCAGCGATCTCTTACGTTCTTCAATTTGTTTCTGTGCATTTTGCATCATCTCTTTAATTTTGCTAGTCGATAATTTACTCTTCTCTGTATCACGTTCACTTTCATGGTTACGGGAACTAAAGGTCTTGTTTCGTTTAGAGTCCCGCTCCTTCTCACGCTCTCTAGATCTTGATCTTTTCCGTGACCTGTGTGAAGAGCGTACATCATCAACCAAATCAAATATCTTTTCTGAAAGCCTAGACGCTCTTTTGCTATCAACATAAGATGAAAGTTTATCAGTGGTTTTTCGGCGATCATAACCTGAATTTAAACAGTGAATTGCAGTACTGACCAGAGAAGAATCGCTACTACCAACTAGTTTATATACTGCCTTGTCTATTGCTGGTTTTAGTTCATCTACTTCTTTTCTACTAAGGTAAGACATTTTTAAAATATCACTTGATGTTTTCAACGCAACGACTACGTTACTTCGCCTGTCGTAAATAGGTTAGGTCATGCGCGTTTTCCTTTCAGTGCCGCCAACCATGGCTGCATTCAATGAATGACATTTTTTCTTATTTCTGCTCCTATTATAACACCGAGTTATTAAAGTACTAAAAAGGAATTGATTATCTAATTCCATCATTTGCAACGCCTATTTATAAGTGTGATAAACAACAGTCGACAATTGCAGATATAGTTTTGTTGTATTGGTGCTGCAACTACAAGTTAGTGCACTGAATATGACCAAATATGACTGTTAACCAATGTACAGGGTGTTTTACACTTATCTCATCACTATGCTAATTTTTTAAAGGAAAAATTACAACGAACGGAGCGTTAACCATTTACATTTTTTGAAAACGAAGAAAAAACAGCAAATTAAGTAAAACGAAATAATTCAGTCTCGATTTTTAAATAGAAATACGACTGAACAGGGTTCTTTAAAGTATTTCATCACTGCCATCAACTATGTGCATAATAGTGCTCTTTTAGCATACTGAGACAAGTCACAAACGTGTCTCTTACCTTTTACGACTGAAAGTAGAAAAGCTTAATTCTGGTTTATGTATAACTGACGTTGATAGAAATAAAATTGAATTAGACAAAGAAAAAATTACTGTTGTGAGCGACGTTCTATTTGAAAGGCGAAACTTTAAGTGTTTGTTTTTTAAATTTTATTCCCCAAAATGTTTTTGTTGTAAAAACGGTTTCTTTTTTGTTTCTGTTTCATATAATTCGTTTACTATAAAACTTGTTTTGGCCACCCCATATAAATTCTGTATATTTGTAGATATTAAACAATATTCTTTGATAGAAATATCAATATTAATGAAAAATTATCACACAGAATAGACAATTTCGTTTTAGCACTACCAGTAGGTATAGCTGGAACGTACTATAATATCCCTGTTCTTTGTAATATTGCGAGAATTACTTGGCAGATGGTGACGGTACGTTCAATATTCTCCAATTTTGTTTCGTTAATCTTACATCTAAGCCTAAAACAACATGGCAACTAAGTATATGTAATCAAATACTTTAATATATTAATACAGGAAACTCATATAAGTTTAGCATGATGAAAAGCGAGACATTGATAGTGGCGTCATCTAAGCAGTTCGGTGGGCAAGTTTCAGTAAATTTGGATAATAAATTTACAGATTACTGTTTTAAATTCATTTTAATAGTTAAGAACCTAACCCTACAAAATGTTATAAACTTATTAAACTTACAAAGTAAAGTAAAATATCATAATTATCAAATATTATTAATTAAATAAGGGTTTTGCTATGAGAAAGTAAATGGCATTTGCTTTAAATGTACCACAAATGTTTTCGACAGCTGCCAAATACAAATCTTAGTGGCCCACCAAGCCGCACGGATCGCTGCAGTCAGTGTCACGAGTTTTTCGGCGAAGTTTCCTGTATTAATATATTAAAGTATTTGATGTAATTTAGTAATGTACATATATTAATACATAATTTTTAATGTAGGGCCTATGCCCTAGGAATTGCGTTTTTGCACATTATAATATTACATATCTAACAATGGGATATTGTGGGCTAATGATGGTGATGATGAATCTTCACAAAAACGAATTTAATATAACATCAATTACTAAGAAAAAGTTGTTACCTGTTCTAACAAATTTAGTGGAATAATTCGGTTGTGGTACACTTTGAAAAGCCCATTTTAGAGCAACGTTTTATTAATTTAAAAAATTCGAGCCCCGAAATGTTGACTTAACACACTCCATTTGTAACACCGATATCAAATATGTATATAAAAATATGCATGCGATGCATGCAATGTAAACAAAGTGTGCTCCAAAAACAACTCACAAATTTATATCGCTTTTTTGTTATTTCTATGAAAAATATTTTTAATACTTTGTATTAGAATAATATCGTTCACATAATTCACGTATCAAACATCATCTATTAGTTCCGAAAATAACCAAAGTGGATATACTTTGCCTTTTTAAACCCTGTATATTATTAAATACGCAATTACCAAAGCAGGCAATTAATTGGATCCTACAAGAAAAAAAGAGAGAGAACGGTCTAAAAAGACATGGAATGAAGGCAGAGAAAAGCGATGTCCAATCATAACCTAGCAGAAGAGCAGTATGAAAACGGAAAATTATGGAATCTAGGCATTAGACATTATAAACCGATCTATTATTAAATACGTACATTTAGAGAGCTCTTTTTTTACGAAAGTAGGTAATACGTTTTTTTTTAAATTATGTACAATGGAAAACAATTGGGCGTACATTAAAAAGTAAAGACTTTGAACAGTTATAGGTTGAGGGTGCTACGATTTGAATTATAGAAACCAAAGGAAATATGATATACATAAAACAAAAAATATTTTTTCTATTTCGGTTTTATAAAGCCGTTCTAAGCGGCCTGTTTTAGCTTAAAAACAGTACGTTAAGGAGGCCTATAATCGTACTGTTTTTAGTTTGTTTTTTTACGATGTTGGTAGTTCGATTTGAATTTGAAAGTTTGAAATGTCAG